>JAXCGZ010024227.1:0-11386 GCA_037179515.1 Halocaridina rubra | reverse complement strand
ACAATAATAATAATGATAATGATAACAATAATAATAATAATAATAATAAAATCCAATATACTGGGAGTCCTCAATTTACAACGTCCTTGACTTACAATGTTTCGTGGTTACGATGCATCTCCTGTAAATTAAGAAATATATTTTCAGACCCATGTGGTTTATGTTGTGAATAAGACCTTTGCAAACGGAACAGTTTGTTGAGCATGGGGAAAGAATACCTCATCACGCGGTATTGTTTTGTACGTATATATCAAGTTAAAGTATTAATTTATTTATTTTTTATGTATATGGTTATGTGAAGAAACAAGTTTGAAGTTATTTTCAAAATTACCACATACATAGTCATAAATACAAACTTCATGTGCGGAATAGTTTATTTAGCATGGAGGAAGAATATGTCATCAGGTGACATTGTTGTGTACATATTTATCAAGTTAATGTTTATATCTATTTATCTCTTCATGTATTTGGTTATGTGAATGACCTAGTGCGCATTTATTTACAAAATTACCAAATACAGGGGGTCCTCGGTATACGCTGTCCTCGAGTTACGATGTTTCATCATTATGATGTAGCTCCCATAAATTATTAAAAATTTATAAATAAATCATTTTTTCCACATACTTGGTTTGTGTGGTAAATACAAAATTCGAGCGCTGAACAGCTTGTGAGTGTGGCGGACAAATACAAGTCAAACAGCACTGCTGTATATGTATATATCAAATTAATGGCTTTATCTATCTGTTTGTTGAAGTATGTGATTATATGAAGGAACTAGACTGAATTTATTTACAAAATTACCACAGTCGTAAATACGATCTTCATGTGGAGCAATTTGTTGAGTGCGGCGGACAACTACTTCGTCATGTGGCATTGTTGTATATGTATATATCAAGTTATTGGTTTCATTTATTTACTTGTACAGTGATCCCTCGCTATTTCGCAATTCACCTATTGCGGATTTTTTTTTGGCATTTTTTTTTTTTTAATAAAAGATTATTGTGACACCAGGATGGGACAAAAAATGATAAAATAAAACAGCCTTTATCAAGGTGTAAAGAGAAACAGAGATGGAGAGTTTAATGACCTGTCAGATGTGAAGGGTTTATAAAAGATGTGTAATGAATATCCAGCTCTCTGCTGGGTTTTTATATACCTCTGCATTACTTTCATGATGTCTATTCCAATTATTCTCCTTAGGTCTTATTATTATTATTATTATTATTATTATTATTATTATTATTATTATTATTATTGGCAACAATAATTTCCCTTTGATGATGATTGTGGAGATTATTATCAACATTACTATTATTATTATTATTATTATTGTTAAGGGCTCATCATTGTTTGTACATCTGTTGGTTTATTTACTTTAATAACTGTGTACAGTGCCCCTCCCTAGTTGACTGGGACAAAGAGAGTGTGGGGGGTTGGGTAGAATAGAATGTTAGAGAGAGAGAGAGAGAGAGAGAGAGAGAGAGAGAGAGAGAGAGAGAGAGAGAGAGAGAGAGAGAGAGAGAGAGAGAGAGAGAGAGAGAGAGAGAGAGAGAGAGAGAGAGAGAGAGAGAGAGAGAGAGAGAGAGAGAGAATCTTTAATTAACTCTTGTTCACTCAACCAAAACTACATGATTTATTGTAAAAATAATGGCTTAATTACAAATTCGTAATAATAATGATATTAATAATAATAATAATAATAATAATAATAATAATAATAATAATACATACAATAATAATAATAATAATAATAATAATAATAATAATAATAATCTCCACAATCATCATAAAAGGAAAATTATTGTTAAAAATAATAATAATAATAATAATAATAATAATAATAATAATAATAATAATAATAATAATAATAAGATCTAAGGAGAATTTTTGGAATAGACATCATGAAAGTAATGCAGAGGTATATTAAAACCCAGCAAAGAGCTGGCTATTCATTACACATCTTTTATAATCCCTTCACATCTGACAGGTCATTACACTCGCCATCTCTGTTTCTCTTTACAGCCTGATAAAGGCTGTTTTATTTTATCATTTTTGGGCCGTCCTGGTGTCATAATCATCATAAAAAAAAATAAAAAAAAATTAAGGTGTTCCTACTTCGCGGAAATTCACCTATCGCGGCCGGTCCCGGAACCGAACCCCCGCGATAAACTAGGGATTACTGTATATGTATTTAGCTATTTGATGGAATTATATTGAATTTTCTGTAAAATTATCAAATACATAGTCATAAATACGATCTTCATGCGGTACAGTTTGTTGAGCGTGGCGAAAGAATATGTCGTCACATGGATTAGACTGAGAAAAAGAAGCATAGCCCAGTTCCAGCTCAGACGCCTTATTGTTTGCTTCGCTCTTGTTCGCTCGTTATTGATCTGTACTATGCCTCCCAAGCATATTGGTGATTCCTCTGATGGCAGTGCTTCAATGAAAAGAAAGCCATCACCATGGAAGTTAAAGTAGAAATAGTAAAATGCCCAGAAAAGGAAGAAACTGCTAAGAACATTGGCCACTCACTGGGATTAAGCCGTTTGACTTGTGGTGACAATTATTAATGATAAAGATTGCATCTTGAATATGTGAAAGGTTCTGCTCCTATGAAGTCCACTATGATTACTAAGCAGAGTAGTGGGCTAATGATTGAAATGAAGAGGTTATTAGTGCTTTGGCTGGTTGACCAGCATCGACGGCATATCCTAGTGAGCATTCTGTTGATTCAGAAAACAAAAAGATTGTTTAATGCCATGAAAATGGAAAAGGGGGAAGGGACTAAATGTGAAGAGTTTGTGAACAGTAAGGGTTGGTTTATGTAATTTAAGGCTTGCGCTAATTTGCACAAGCTAAAGATGCAAAGTGAAGCTGCTCATAATGATGAGAAAGAAGCAAAAGATTATCCTAGTGTGTTAGCCGAAATAATCAGGGAGGGGGTTACCATGCCGAACAAATGTTTAATGTGGATGAGTCCTGCTTGTTCTGGAAGCATATGCCTAGTCATACATACATCGCCAAGGAGGAGACGACAGCACTAAGCCATAAAGTCAGCAAGGAGAGACTGACTTTGCTTTTGGGAGATAATGCTGCTGGAGACTTCAAGCTGAAGCCCTTGTTGGTTTACTTGGCAGAATATCCAAAGGCACTCATGGGCATGTGGAAGGGTCAACTACCTGTCATCTGGAAGTCCAACAAGAAGGTTTGGATTACACCTCAGATGTTCAAGGAATGTTTCAGGAACCATTTCTTGCCAGAAGTGGAGAAATATTGTGCTTCCAAGGGTCAGCCCTTTAAGGTGTTGCTAGTGCTGGACAATACCTCTGGCCACCCTGCCCATTTGGATGACTATCATCCTAATGTCAAGGTGGTTTACCTTCCATCTAATATTGCCTTGTTACAGCCAATGGATCAGGGTGTCATTGCCTCTTTCAAGGCCTACAACCTCCAAAGGACAATTGCTATGGCTCTAAGGGCACATGAGAAGGACAAGGCCTTGACCCTCAAGGAATTTTGGATATATTATGACATTCTTCAAGATGTCAAGATCATTACTGATTCTTGGGATGAAGTTAAGCAGACAAACTTGAATGGTATATTGAAGAAACTGTGTCCCCAATTTGTGAATAAATTTCCTGGCTCAGAGAGGACAGTTGTGGCTATCATCAAGAATGTTGTTGCCCTGAGTAAGGAGTTTAACTTGGAGGTGGGGGCTGATGATGTCAGAGAGCTGCTGATATATTATGGAGAGGAGCTAGCTGCTGAGGACCTCATTCAACCAAAGAAGCAGATGATGAAAGAGGAGGAAGAAATGCCCTCTCCAGAGCCCAAGAGAGTTACAAGCAAGGGCATGGAAGAAGGTTTTGTCCTGATAAAGGAAGGACTGGCAAAGTTTGAGGCTTAGGACCTCAACACTGCCAGGTGCACTAAGGTCACCAGAGGGGTCATAGACGTCCTGCAGCATTACAAGCCATTTTGGGAGCAGAAGAATAGGGCATCCTCCCTCCCACTTTCCTGAAACATTTCTTCAAGAAGGTAGAGCCCCTAGCAACAGTCTTGTACCCTCTACCTCAGCTGCCTCTACGGACTCACCTGCCCCAGTATCTCCAGCATCTGCCTCTCCAGCTTCTTCCTCCCAATAAGCCTGTCTCTCCCTCCCTTGCAATGCCCCTTCTAGTGGGCAAACTAACCACAGGAGTAAAGGTAAGGAATTGTTCTCTTGTTTGGTCCTAGTTAGGTTTTCATAAGTCATAGAAATGTTGTTTTTATGTCTAAGATTATGAACTTTACTATTGCGTTGGCATAGTTGGGTGATGTAGGTGCTAATTTAGGTGTGTTCCAACTTACCCGGAAAATTGGGTTACGACAAGTCTTGAGGAACAGAACTGTGACGTAGGTACAGGACCCTCTGTATATACAAGTTTTCTATGAAGAGCGTATTAAAGAAAATCATTAATGGGGATATACTTAAGGAAAACTGAATCAATTCTCTCTCTCTCTCTCTCTCTCTCTCTCTCTCTCTCACACACACATAAAAAAAAGCACATAGCTAAGCTTGAAAAAATTCAAAGACATGCCACGAAACTGGTGCCAGAAATATGCAATCTCGGTTATGATGAGAGGCTGAGGGAATTAGACTTGCCATCACTCGAAGCTAGAAGAGTAAGGGGGAATATGGTGACAGTCTTTAAATTCCTTCATGGTTATGATAGAGTGGATAGGGATCGATATTTCGATATGGCTGGCTCTAGAACTAGAGGTCATAGTTTGAAGCTTCGTAAGAAATCTTGTTTGCAGGATGTAAGGAAATACTTTTTCAGTGTAAGAGTAGTTGATAATTGGAATTCGCTAAGCGAGGAGGTAGTTAATGCTATCTCAATCCATAGTTTTAAGGACAGGTACGATAAGTATCACTAAGTCTAAAAATGGAACCGATCAGGAGACGGGAAGATACGAGCTTTGGGCTCTTTCCCGTAAACACAATTAGGTAATCACAATTAGGTAATCACATAAATAAAAAAGTTGAATTTATTATATTTGCAGTGTACAGGTATTTTATATTGTCACAGTAGAAGTTGAGCATGATGTAATTCTTAATGAAAAGTACTGTATTATTCCTCTTCTTTTCATAATATTATTGGTGCTACAGCAGACTCCAATTTGGAAACAATAGACAATCGGACTTAACGGACTGAGGTCCCCCCAATTAGCCGCTATATCGAGAATTGAGTGTATAACTTAACAGGAGTTGCAGTAGCTCAGTGGTTAAAATGATCGACTCAGGAAATGACAAACGCACGCAAGATCTCACTGCGGGCTGCTAAGAAGGCATCACCTAAATTTCCATGCTCCAACTTTTCTGTGCACACCCCCATTCCAATGGGGAATAATAGCAACACATAAAAACAGTAAATCTGTGTATTATGATAAGAGATACACATTTCCTGAGATATTAAAGATCTTCCTTTGTGCAAACTTATCATTATTTTCAAATTCTATTACCCAAACCAAACACAATACAGTGGTACCTCTAGTCACGAACTTAATCCATTCCTTAATGCCATTCGCAAGTCAAACTGTTCGTAACTGAAAACAATTTTTCCCATTGAAATTCATGTAATTCCAATTAATCCATTCCCCAGCCCCAGAAACATACATTTTTAACTTTTATTTATGAGTGTATATGTGGCAAAAATACAGAATGGAATTACAAGTAACCTTAAGTATAGAAAACTACAGTACAATATTCCAATGTCCTAAAATAAAACATGGTATATACCTTTGTGGTTGATAGTTGGTGGCACAAGTGGATGGTAGAGGAGGAGGAGGAGGACTACTCCTTCAAAGGAGAGTACCCTTCCACAAAAACGTCAGGGAACTGTGCAGGATTTTCTGGTGTTTTCTCTCTACATGTATGTTCTCTCTTGGCAATGTTGTTCTTTGGCTGGTATTGGCACAAGAAAACGATCCAGAAAAATTTTTCTTTTTCTTTGCTGATAAATTTATCTAAAATGGAACATCCCATTGTTATATAAAATGTTCACTGCTCTATTGCTCACAGTTTTGTCCGAGTGATGACTAGACTCTCTATGAAAGCCTGCACATCACTTCACTTACTAAAAATTTCTTTTAACTTATCGGTTGAAACATTGACCCTCTCATTCTCCTCCTACACTGATTGCTCCTCTTGGATAGTCTTCACCTGTTCACGTTGCAACTCTATCAGTTCTTCGGTGGTGAGTTCTTGTTTATGGTCCTCCTCCAGTTCCTCCACATCCTCCTCATTGACCTCCAAGCCCAAAGTTATGCCTGTGGCCACAATCTCATCCACTATATTGACTGTTGTCCCTTGCGTGAAACCCTCGAAGTCTCTATCAGCCACACAACCAGGCAGACTCCAACGTCCGGTAAGAGACCTCCTTCCAAGCCTTGTCAATGAGGCCTATGGAGTGAAGGATATTGAAGTGGTCTTTCCAGAATTCACGCAGGGTCCAATCCATGTCATTGGTGACCTGGAAACACCTGGAAAAAAGACCCTTCATATACAGTTTCTCAAAATTAGAAATGACTTGCTGGTCCATGGGCTGGAGGATAGGAGTGATGTTTGGAGGCAGAAAAATAACTTTTATGAGATCGCATTCGATATCAAGGTCTCCTTCCAGACCTGAAGGTCGGGCAAGAGCGTTGTCCATTACCAGAAGACACTTCAGGGGCAAACCTTTATCCTCATGATATTTCTTCACAGCTGGTGCAAAAACTTCAGTCAACCATTCTATAAAAAGGATATGTGTTACCCAAGCCTTGCTATATGACCTCCACATTATCAGAACTCTAGCCTTCAATACCTTATTGCACTTAAGACCCCACGGATTTTCAGAGCGGTAAACTAAAAGATGCTTAATCTTGCAATTCCCACTTGCAATAGTACACAATAAAAGTGTAAGAATGTCCATTGGTTTGTGGCCAGGCAGTGACTTCGCCTCTTGGGTAATGTAGGTCCTTTTAAGCATTTTTTTCCAAAATAGTCCTGTTTCATAACAGTCAAAAACTTGCTGCAAGACGTAACCTTCACTTTCGATAAATCTAGCATATTCTACCACATAGGTATCCATTGCCTTTTGGTCCAAACTTGCTGCCTCTCCATGCCTAACAAGACTATGAATCCAGTTTGTCGACGAAATTTTTCAAACCAGGCTCTACTTCCTTTAAATTTGTCAATTTTAGTGCCACTAGCACTTGGAGTGTTTTCTACTAAATGATGATGTAACTGTGGAGCCTTCACACATATTATAGCCTTGCTAACACTATCTCCAGCAAGCTCTATTTCATTTAGCCAAACAAATAATAATTTTTCTACTTCTTCCATAACTTGAGACCTATACTTTGTTAAAATAGTCACTCCTTCAGCCATGTTAGCTGCCTTTAAGGCCACTACCTTCTTTAAAATACTACAGATGGTCGATTTTGCCAAGGCATACTGCGTGGCAAGATAAGAATCACGAACACTGTTCTCATGTTTACCTATTATTTCTTTCTTTATTTCCACAGTAATACACTTACGCTTTTAAACGTCACTATCACTGACACTTTTCACTTTCTTAGGAGTGATAATGAGAGCTAATTTAAAGTAAAAAGCAAAATAATCTGGAAATCTACAACAAAAGAACAACGAGCGATCTTCACTGTGCAGGCACCAATGCAGAATTGAAAGCAAACATGTAGTTGCCCAAGCGGATGTGCGTGTGTATGTATATTCGTACCTCGAGAATTGTTCGCAAGTCGATTCAAAATCTTTCGAAGGTCGATTTGTTCGTGGTTGGGAGCTTTCGTATGTGGAGGTTCGACTGTATTTGATGAAACTCACAATATTTCCTTCCCTGAAGGCCAGGCCTTGCCTCTTCCTCTATAAGCCCCTTTCCTAATTATGGGACAGTAACTCTCAGATCCCATAACTGACCTAATTAAACCGATTTGACATTTTATGTCACTATTAAGCCCCATAGTCTGTTAATTACCAAGTTAGTGCTCTAGCCTCTGAGCTATCATGGGCCCCCAGCCTAAAAAGAAGTAATATACCAGCAATTACTAAGATGAGTTATTCTTCTTGTACTGGCATGTGCAGGACACAAAGCTAAGTCAGCACACACATCCCTCGGCCTAAACTATTCAAAAGGAAGGAAGATACAGAGTGACGCAAACACTACGGAGCACACTAAGTAGGTACAATAAATCTGTAAAATAATACTAATCTACAACACTATTTGATATGAGAGCAAATTTCATTACAGCAGAAGGAATCTCATTTATTGTGGCTGCAATCAGAAACTACCCAATGATAACAAGAAGGAAAAGTCATGAATTTCTAGGGAGAGCAAATAAGTTATAGCATAGAGGGCACCAGCTTACATAATAACAAGTATTAGTAAGAAAAAGGTTATCTGTCCCAAGGGACAACAAAATAACTATAACTTAGATCTAATGCAAGGCATAAAAGATGAATACAGTATAAGCACACCAGAAACAGTGTCCCTGATGTGAAGTACAGATAGCTACCCCTCAGGACTATTGCCCCTAGGGCAATACCTCCTGACTCTTAATGCAAAAACTGACAGCTGCCCCTATATAAAATTAAAATATAATGGTATAAAATATAATTGTAGAGTAGGTTAATTGTGGCTGTATTGGGTTACGAAACCAATGAAAGAAATTTTAAGAGATAGGAATCACACTTCAGCAGAATCCATTATTAAATATTGAAGGGGCAACTATCCTACAGAGCATTCATCTTATGGGTAATTGTCCTACATTCCTAAGATGTCAAAGTGAACCTCCAAATACCGATCTCAACCAATGGCCAGCAATGCTAAACAAATTGATAAAACACTAAAAATGTATCAATAACAACTGAAAAACTAGCGCAAAATTTAAACAAAATACACTTTATCTAACCATAACCATATGTAACAGTTCAATGATAAGGTAAAGATTTCTTTTAGGCAACCCTTCTCGTTTTAAACTAAACTTTTTCTGATAGGTTTCGATATGATATGAATGATGATGATTAATATTTTAGGTATTTTTTTTTTTACAACTGCACCTGTCTTAATTTAGAGGTGAAAATTATATTAGCTATTTCTAGTTTTGATGAATGTCTGAAAACCATCTAACCTAATCTAACCTAACCTAATCACACCTTAAAATAATCATTTACGACAGTATTCAGGGCCACATTCAATCTAAAACATCAAAACCAATGGGAATATGTCGCAACTTACTATTCTTGGGTTAACATAGGTTTGGTTGGGTTGAGTTAGCATATAATTTCCGAGGGTTTTCAAGGTCGTATTCATTCAAAACACCTCAGAAACCACAAGAAAAATAGAATTTTCACCACCAAATTGAGACGCGCACAATTGTAAAAATTTACAAATATCACAATATATTATGCTATGGCCGCTGTTAGTGGGCGTCTACCGTTACGTAAATGAATATAGTAAGCGAATCTAATTTAATATAATCTAACTTAATCTAACGTAACTAAAATAACCTAACCAAGTTAACGTGACAACCTGTGTCTCTTTGAGGATAAGGTGAGAAGGCATAGATGGACTCTCTGGTCTACCTACAGAATGTTAGTCTCCATTTCAACCATGAATTTAATTACGTTTTTATTCACCAAAGTAACAGAGTTTCAGGTATGGGTGACGTAAGTTTTAAACCATATAAGTCAACGAATTACGACTGAAGAGGAATAAAATGAGTTATGGAAGGGCAAATAAATCTTCCATCAACAGTTAGTTGTGGTGCGCAATTCCTTGCATAATCTAATCAATTCTTAAATTTTATCACACAAATACATATTTAACCTGTCTAATATGATATCGGTAGTGCTCTTGGGCGTTTTTCGGCAGTTTTTGACATTCCCTTAAAAGATGTTTATACAGAGACCTAGATGTCGTAATTTTCACAACCATCTTTCTCGAGGTCTTCAACTTCGTTTTCTTAGTAGTAGTATAATAGGGTGGGATATGCCTTTGTAACGGCTCCCAAGTCTTGGTTTGTTTTGCTATATTGTTTGTGCGGTTTTTATTATTTGGTTTCTTTTTCTACAAATTCTTTTTATATTTTTTTTTCTTTCTTTGACGTCTTTTCCACTACAATATCTAAATAACAATAAATTAGCAATTATTTCAATTTTCTTTTCTATATATGGTTGTGCTAAAAAATGGTACCAACCTCCTGTGAGACGTCAAAGAAGAAGGGGGGTAGAGGGGAGAATAACTTCTCCCCAAACTGTTTTCCTTTTTTGATGTCGGCTACCCCCCAATTTAAGGGGGAAACAGCCAAGGTATATGTATGTATTTGTGCATATGTTTCACAAAATAGTAAGGCTAATGATGGTGAGTGTTCATAATCATTTACAATTTTTTTTGTTTCTATTTTTATTCTTTGCCTTCTTTCGGGGTTATTTGTAGCTAAATATACTAGTATTATAATAATTTAAAGCTTTACATAATACAGTCTACTATCAGTATATCACAGTGATTCTATATTTTCTTTTCTAATCTAAAGGTGGGGTTATTTTTGTACAAGATCATTAATCCTCCTCCTTTGGTATCTTCGAGATTCCTTACACTATCAACAACTTATATATTATTTGTAAATCTATTTTTTTTTATTTGAGTTGGGTTTCCGTTATACAATAAATTGTGTTATCACATAGCTGCTCTTCTAAATCTATACTTTTAACTTGTGCGAGTCCTTGAGCGTTTATTAATTTTACATATAAATCTACATTTGTACTTTGTTCTACATATACTTATCATTTTTTTTTCTTTTTGTGCTTCTTTAATGAAATTTCCTTTGCATTAGTTTTCCTTTATGGATGTACCATCCTTCTTCTCCATTTTCCCTTTTCTCTCTTAGTTCATTTCTCAGTTTTTTGTCAGCTTCTCTTTCCTTTGGGGTTAAGTCTGGTACTAATGAAATGGATTTGTATTCTTCTTTTTCAGTGTTTTTGAGATTTCTTGCTTGTTTTAGTATACCCCATTTCGATTTTGCTTCTCTGAGTTTGACTAGGAGGGGGTCTTGCTTTGCTTGGCCTGTGTTCAGGTAAATTAGACCTGTTGCTTCCATCATGCCTAGGCTTAGCCTTATTTTCTGGCTCTTTTTCCCAACCTTATTACTTCCATTATTTCAAAATCCGTGATTTTTATTTCTTTTTCAAATATATCATAGCATGCTGTTTCATAGCATTGCATTTTTTCATCAGCTATTTCACTATTTGATTCTTTGAGGTCGAAAATGATCAGATTCGGTTGCTTTCTTTCAATTTCTCGCTCTTCTTTCATGTCATCTTTGATTTCTTGTTTGACTTTGT
>JAXCGZ010024226.1:5000-11418 GCA_037179515.1 Halocaridina rubra | reverse complement strand
GAAGACGCCATCTGTAAAGACAGAAAAAAAATTCTATTAAAATTAATATTTTGCATCCGGTGAATAAAAAACTTATGCAATAAAAATTCCTTAGAAATCCACAGGTTATAAAGGGTAGGGCTCACTCAAAACATAATAAGAAGTAATGAAAGAAAATAAGCCCATAAATGTAATATTTAAAAAAAAAAAAAATTATTTTCTATTTCGTCAAACTATCGTGTAATATCCAATTTAAAATAGAATATTTATTTCATAACTTATACAAGGCTATTCTCGTTTTTTATATCGTTGTAAAGTTTAACACACACACAAAATAATAAAAAAAAATAAATTATATATATATATATATATATATATATATATATATATAATATATATATATATATATATATATATATATATATATACAGCTTTCTTTTAAACCTGAACAGGAAATCAGATTAATAAAAATGGTTTTTTTTCCTAATACAGTGGATCAGCATCTAGCCCAGGAATTCCCATGGTCAATCCCCTAAGATAGTCAGGACATCCTGTATTCTCAAAAATCTCTTTGAGGATAAGGAGAGATTCCCTGCATCCATCAAAATGTAACTCTTGTCCACTTAGCAACTCAATGTGTACACCATTATCCATCTACATGCAAAGCCTATTAGAGGGTAGTGGCTAAGTCAAAGCAAAATTTTAACTTGGTGGTAGGAACACATGAAAAGGGAGGGCTTCACCAGTTCTTTAACTCAGCCATATTTTTTTTTTTTAGTGTGACACCGAGACAGGCAGAAACTGCCCTCATCAATAGAGGCCCGGGCACGTGAAAATATCAAGACGAAGGAAAAGAAAGAGGTTAAGGACAAGGCAGAGATGAGGTTAATTGACTTTAACGAGCACTCGACTCTGGAGGAGACAGACCAGCGAAAATGCCCACCGCGGGACTTTAGGAAAGGAATCCCTACTTAATCCCCAAGTTCCAATACGTTTGCGACCACCCCCGTAATAGGACTAATAGTGATAAATAAGGTAGCACCGTGGCTCAAGCGGTAGCATCCGCGACTTTGAGGCGTCAGGTCGAGGGTTCGCGCCCCGTCATGGTCTGAAGTTAGCAAGGGCATGCACTTAGAGTAACGATTACATCTGCCAACACAAGTCCTTCGCAAGAAGGCGACCGACCTAGCTCTTGGTTGAAAAGGGAGTCCGTGACGAAAAACACGCTTAGTGATATACTAGGTAGCATATATACTTATCATGAAACACTGCGATATAAGAAAAGACATATTTAAGAATTAAATACTGGGAAGTGTCCATATAATACATATTAAATACCTAATTCCGGAATTGGGTTCGGAGAAATCTAACAAAATTGCCCTATTAACGATGTCAATTAAAGTTCTGTGGCTTCCGTGTCTCTTTCCGGGAGGGGGGGGGAGTTCATCATCAGCTGATGTTAAGGGGGGTTTACACGGTCAAACGGTTCGTCGAACGCGGTTCGACAGACAAGTATTTGAAGTGATGTTCGAACGTGTGAACGGGGTATTTGGTTGTCGAACACGTTCGACAAACGTGTTCGACAACCAAATACCCCGTTCACACGTTCGAACATCACTTCAAACACTTGTCTGTCGAACCGCGTTCGACGAACCGTTTGACCGTGTAAACCCCCTTTAATTCCCAACAAAACTTTTTTTATTAGTCACTTTATTTTCAGTTTTTAGAATACTTAATGCTTATCTCTGCTTAAAATTTATTATCATTTATTACAATCACATGTATGAAAGTTTAACGTTCCGGTTTTAGGTCACGGACTCCCTTTTCAACCAAGGGTTTGGACGGTGCCTTCTTGCGAAGGACTTGTTTTGGCAGATGTAATCGTTACCCTGAGTGCATGCCCTTGCTAACCTCAGACCGTGACGGGGCGCGAACCCTCGACCTGATGCCTCAGAGTCGCGGACGATACCGGTTGAGCCACGGTGACTACATGTATGAAAGTTTAACAAAATGGAAAAATAAATTTAATCTTCTTTGTTAATAATTGCAGAAAGAGCCATTTTCCTTTATCATGGCCAGAGCTCTAGATGATAAATTTCCCAGAACTGATAATCATAAATCTCGGAATTTGCAAAATTTGGCATTGGATACAAACACAAAATGAGTGCCACTCTCCTCTCCTTTTTTATTCCATGAATGTTTCTGACGTAGTGAAGCTATAGGAGCATCTCTTCCTCCTTAGCCTCTGGTTAGTACAGTGGTAACGCGCTGGTTTCGCATTCACGAAGTCGAGAGATCGGTTCCCGTCCAAGACCGAGAGTTTAAACTGTTTACTGGCAGGTTACTGCTGTGGTTGGGCACCACAGTGGGGGGTTGGGGCTTGCCCCGGCTGACGAATACCCATTGTATAATGGATATAAAGGTTTATTATTATTATTATTATATTATTATCTTCCCATATTCTTATAACCTATCTATCTTTAAAAAACGGATCTATCGTCATCTCAGGGCCAAAGCCTGCCATATCTCTAGGTCCTCAGTATTTCGACTATTCCTTCAGCCTGTCCTTTTCCTTTTGTGTATAATTTCCGTATTTCTGCCTTGTCCTTGACTTTTTACTTTTTCTTGGTCTTAAAAGTTTTTTCGTGGCCGGACCTGATGTGGGTAACTTCCTGCCTGTGCTGGTGTCACACATAAAAAATAAATAAACAAATAAATAAATAAATAATAAAAATGCTAGCAAGACCAGAGATTAACCTAACTCGTTCATGTACTTAACTAGCAAAGTAGCCTTATAAGGACTCAGGTTAACTACACCAGCTTGGTTTTACTCAAGCAAAATTTTTTAATAAATGACTACTTTCACACACCCCAAAAAATTAAATAAAAAGATAAAACATTGAAATAATATTAAAAAAAAGTAAAAACCTAAATTTTCAAGTATCAATTCAGTTCTTACATGGGGGTTACTTAACCTAAGTAACCTAACCAAATGTAACCCAATACAATATACTAGCTTTCACTTTTTTTTCATAAATAAGGGTGGAAAAGTAAACATCTACCACTTCCACGCCCCCAAAAGACTTAATGAAAAAATTAAAATACATGAATGTAAAAGTAGGGTGGTCACCGTGGCTCAAGCAGTAGCGTCCGCTACTCTGAGGCGTCAGGTCGAGGATTCGCGCCCCGTCACGGTCTGAGGTTAGCAAGGGCATGCACTCAGGGTAACGATTACATCAATCAAAACAAGTCCTTCGCAAGAAGGCAACCGTCTTAGCCCTTGGTAGGAAAGGGAGTCCGTGACGTAAAACCGGAACAACACGAATGTAAAAATAGGCTCATATCTTAACATAAATTTCATGCATTTTTTCCTAAAATGTTATGTGAAATTATATAATTACTACCTTCACACCCTCAACGATTAAAACAAAAATAAATAGGTTTGAAAAACAATTCAAAACAGCTAAAATAAAACAATAATTATTATATGACAGCTATTTTCCAAAATGGGGTGAACCAACCTAAACACCCAGATCGAATCTAACATGACATTATAATAAATATCGTGAGATTTTTGTCTTAAATGGTGATGTAATTGTAATTATGGAACACCTACAGTTTAGCGGGCCATACCAATGTTCAAAACCTACCAATAGATGGCGATAGGCTCTGACTAGAGAACTGGCGGATGAACACAACAAAAATAGGCGACAATAGGCATACTAAACAATTTTTTACTATCCTAACTAAATATACTTACCTAACCTCTTAGTCAGGAGGCTTCGCCCCCCTGGGACTCCCCATCTTACTATCCTAACTTAAACTACTTACCTAACCTACAGTCGAACTACTTACCTGAGTGGAGGGATAAGGTCGTTGAGCGGCATGGCCGCTAAACTGTAAACTACCAGTAATTATTTCCAAAAAAACGATTACAAAACTATCTTTAGATGGTAAAAAAAAAAAGAACTATATAAAGTAAAGCATAGAATTTAGGTCAAAGACCTAATACGGTAATATACATACCTTGATTCCTCAAATGAAACTCACACACCTGCGTTAATCACTTAAAACGCACTTATAAACACGCACACACACACACTAATATGCATTACAGACACAATAAGCACATATAGTCCACGTGAACACGTATCACAAATAAAGTAAGTCCAGTTCACGGTTCTTCTTCTTCAAATGGGATAGGGTCGGGGGTGGATTAGTGATGGCGTCGGGTAAACTTTTTAGGCTTATTGTAATGTTAATTTTTACCAACTTTTTCCAGTTTATTATTATTATTATTATTATTATTATTATTATTATTATTATTATTATTATTATTATTATTATTATTATTATTATTATTATTATTATTATTATCATTCTTATTATTATTATTATTATTGTAGTCGCCGTGGCTCAGTCGGTAGCGTCTCCGACTCTGAGGCGTCAGGTCGAGGGTTCGCGCCCCGCCACGGTCTGAGGTTAGCAAAGGCATGCACTCAGCGTAAGGATTACATCTGCCAAAACAAGTCCTTCGCAAGAAGGCAACCGTCCTAGCCCTTGGTTGATAAGGGAGTCCGTGACGTAAAACCGGAACATTATTATTATTATTATTATTATTATTACTATTATTATAATTAATATTATTATTATTATTATTATTATTATTATTATTATTATTATTATTATTATTATTTTTATTATTATTATTATTATTAGCATTATTATTATTATTATTATTATTATAAATGTTGTTGTTGTTATTATTATTATTATTATTATTATTATTATTATTATTATTATTATTATTAATGTTATTATCATTATTATTATTATTATTATTATTATTATTATTATTATAAGACATTTCTATCACAAAGAAAACACGAATGATTTCAGATATTCATTTCAAAGTCCTTATATTGTTCACTGCGGAAAAAAAAAATTACAATTATTCTTACATATTGACATATTTATCACCAATGCACACTTCGCTGAACTCAATATTGTGAAAAAGAAATGCAAATATAGTCGTCATAAAAGGATTAAATTTTTTGTTTTATGTGTATGCCTGGGGGGGGTAGAAAACCCCCTACAAGGCACGTCCCTTCCGTGGTGGATGAGGAAAGCCCTATGCTGAGAGCTCTTCGGCACCAGCCGCCCATTGCAATACTGCATTTTTTTTTTTTTTTAGAACTGGCCAGGACAACTCACTTTCAAGTCTTCATTCAAGTGTTGCTTCTTTTCCTATGCCTAATCTACACCGAATATTCTGTACACTTCTCTTATTAAACCTACACATCTGACATGTCACTACACTCCCCATCTGTTTCTCTAGTTTTTTTTTTTTAAGTTTTCTTGGTGCTGGGCCAAAGACAATTTTCTTTGCCCGTCCTTGCGGGCCAAATACGGAATATGGAATTCTGAGCCAAAACAAGAAGCCATGATAGGCACAGCAAGCCATTGGCTAGATAACTGTTACTCGGAAAACGCAACTGAATGATTATATATATATATATATATATATATATATATATATATATATATATATATATATATATATATATATATATATATATATATATATATATATATATATATATATATATATATATATATATATATATATATATATATATATATATATATATATATATATATATATATATATATATAATATATATATATATATATATATATATATATATATATATATATATATATATATATATATATATATATATATATATATATATATATATATATATATATATATATATATATATATATATATATATAATACATATATATATATATATATATATATATATATATATATATATATATATATATATATATATATAATATATATATATATATATATATATATATATATATATATATATAATTTTTTTTTTTTAAGGACATATTATTATTCATACCAATATTGAGAGAAGTAGGATGAACAACACCTCTCCTCCACATGACTTGAGGCAACTGAGTGAATTATATCGGAGCACAACATTTAATACTCATCCTCATCCTCATTATTACTACTACTACTACTACTACTATTACTACTCTACTACTACTACTACTACTACTACTAATAATAATAATAATAATAATAATAATAATAATAATAATAATAATAATAATAATAATAATAATAATAATAATAGTAATCCTGAGCATTAAGAAAAAATTTATATATTTTAAGCTAGTGGTAGTCATTCGATCTAGTCATTTAAAGTACAACAGCCCTCCAGGATTAGGTTCCAAACCTATTTTCCTTTAATTAGGATCAAATTCTTATATCATTTTACTTCCTGATGGCAAGGCGACATTTAATACCAACACTAATCCGTATTTGTAATATAAAACTAGGTTATATGAAGCAAGAAAATTGGGATAGATGATTGAATTTCTCTCTCTCTCT
>JAXCGZ010024225.1:0-11451 GCA_037179515.1 Halocaridina rubra | reverse complement strand
ATGTATATATATATATATATATATATATATATATATATATATATATATATATATATATATATATATATATATATATATATATATATATATATATATACAGTGTTCCTTCGTTTATCGCGAAGGTTCGGTTCCGGGACCCAGCGCGAGACAGGAATTTTCGCGAAGTAGGATCACCCTATATGTACATAGATATTTTATTTTATTTTTACGTTTACACTGTATAAACTGTATAAACCCTCCCTGTACTGTTAACAAACCACTCTTTTCTTCATAAATAACAGCATGCAAGCGTAAATTTATATGAAAGTGATGTATAAACTTACTGTGAATGAGGTGGTAATGACATGACATACTCATGTACATAGGTATTTTACAATTATTTTTACGTTTACTGTATAAACCCTCCCTGCACTGTTAAAAAACCACCCTTTACTTTATAAATAAAAGCAATGAAACGTAAATTTATATGTACGTGATAGGTAAACTTACCATGAATGAGGTGGTAATGAGTTTGTAGACGCCAAAGGAAATTATTCCGCAGCCAATAGTAGCTTTACGGCTGTTATTCATTGAGGCCAAAATAGCGGCCGACATCCGTAAACCTTTTTCCTTCTTTCAACATATCTAAGAGTTTCACCTTATCTGTTATGGTTAACATCTTCCTTTGCCACTTAGGCTCACTACCAGAACCCTTAGAAGATGAAGGATGCTTGGGAGGCATTGCAAAGGTTAAAATACGCGAGTAAAGAAATCACAACCAAAACGTATTAATAAGCACAACGTGAATGGCGCACACGTGAGTTAGACTGAACGAGTGAGGCGAGACAATGGAAGATGGTCGGAGAACCAAACTTCAATGAAAAGGCCAATCAGACCCCATGATACAGATCCCTCACTCTTTCAGCCAATAGCATTCCATGAATTATCTCACGTAGGTGCGAGCCTTTGTTCGAAACGCTGATACCGGTATCGTATTTTACATGGTGCAATACTGTTAGAATTTATGTTTTTTACTATTTCTTACTGTTTTATTATTCTTAGGCTAAGAAATACGTTTTTTTATCAATAAAATCATGAAACTACTGGAAATCTTAATATATATGCTAGCTCACGTAGGTGCGACCCCAATACATTGTACGCTATCGGACAGTATTTCACATGATGCAATACTGTAAGTTATATATCTACATTAATGTTTTTTACTATTTTTTACTGTTTTATTACTCTTAGGCTACTAAATACTTGTGTTATCAATAAAATAATGAAAATTTCAATATGTACTAGCTCACGTAGGTGCAACCCTTTTCGTTTTCCGAAACGCTGATACCGGTATCGTATTTTACATGGTGCAATACTATTAGTATTTATGTTTTTTACTATTTTTTACTGTTTTATTATTCTTTGGCTAAGAAAAACGTTTTTTTATCAATAAAATCATGAAACTACTGGAAATTTTAATATATGCTAGCTCACGTAGGTGCGACCCTTTGCGTTTTCCAAAACGCTGATACAGGTATCGTACTTTCTAGTGTGCAGAGTTACATGTTCAAATTTATGTTGTTTTACTATTTCTTACTGTTTTATTATTCGTAGGCCGAGAAATAAATTTTTTTTTATCAATTTGATAATGAAATTTTTTTTCAATAAACAAATGAAAATACTGAAAATTTTACTTTTTTAATATTTTAATATTTTTGCATATACCCCCCCGAAAAAAAAAATTTGCCAAAAAAATTGCGTTACAGTTAATTCGCAAGAGAAGAATTGCGATAGAGCAAAGGATCACCGTGTATGTATATATATATATATATATATATATATATATATATATATATATATATATATATATATATATATGTATATATATATATATATATATATATATATATATATATATATATATATATATATATATATATATATATATATATATATATATATATATATATATACAGTGTTCCCCCGGTTATTCGCGTTTCTTGGTTTGCGTTCTCACTGTATCGCGTTTTTTTTTTTATAAATTATTATTTAATTTTATGGATATATGCAAAAATATTAAAATATTAACAAACCAAAAAATTCTCAGTATTTAATTTTTTTTTATTGAAAAAAAAAACATATTTCATTATCAAATTGATAAAAATAATTTATTTCCCAGCCTACGAATAATAAAACAGTAAAAAATAGTAAAAAACATAAATTCAGATAGATAGATAGATACGTTTATTGACCACCTCTTTTGAAAAGTACAGTATAATCTTTACAAAAGGAATATTTGGTCCAAATTACAATGAATAAATACAATAGATTTTGTACAATCATTAAATAAGTAAATGAATTTTAAATTAATATACATTGTACTAATAACTGAATGATATACGTATGTACAGTATAACTCACATTATTGCATCATGCGAAATAGTGCTCAATAGCGTACAATGCATTGAGGTCGCAGCTACGTGAGCTAGCATATATATTCATATTTCCAGTAGTTTCATGATTTTATTGATAAAAAAAATGTATTTATTAGCCTAAGAATAATAAAACAGTAAAAAATAGTAAAAAACATAAATACTAACAGTATTGCAACATGTAAAATACGATAACGCTATCAGCATTTCAGACAAAGACTCGTTCAATCTAACTCACGTGTGCACCGTTCACGTTGTGCTTATTAAACGTTTTGCTTGTGTTCAATAGCGTACAATGTATTGGGGTCGCAGCTACGTGAGCTAGCATATATATATTTATATTTCCAGTAGTTTCATGATTTTATTGATAAAAAAAAAACGTATTTCTTAGCCTATGAATAATAAAAGAGTAAAAAATAGTAAAAAACATAAATACCAACAGTATTGCATCATGTAAAATACGATACCACTATCAGCGTTTCGGACAAAGGCTTCCACCATCTTCCATTGTCTCGCCTCACTCGTGTGCGCCATTCACGTTGTGCATATTATTATTAATATGTTTTGCTTGTGATTTTTTTACTCGCATATTCTAACCTTTGCAATGCCTCCCAAGCATCCTTCCTCTTCTAAGGCTTCTTGTAGTGAGCCTAAGCGGCAAAGGAAAATGTTAACCATTGTAGATAAAGTGAAACTCTTAGATATGTTGAAAGAAGGAAAAAAGTTTGTGGATGTCGGCCACTATTTTACGTAAACGTAAAAATTATTGTAAAATACTGTACCTATGTATGTCAAGTCATCATTACCTCATTCAGGGTAAGTTTTCATATCACTTTCATAAAAAATTACGTTGCTTGCAGTTATTTATAATGTGAAGGGTGTATTTTTAACAGTACAGGGAAGGTTTATACAGTGTAAGTGTAAAAATATATTAAAATATCAAAGTACATATAGGCTGATCCTACTCCGCGGATTTCCTGGTACGCGCCGGGTCCCGGAACCGAACTACCGCGGTATGGGGGGGAACAGTATATATATATATATATATATATATATATATATATATATATATATATATATATATATATATATATATATATATATATATATATATATATCTTCTTCTTAATCTACATCTTTTCCCACTTTTCGATGTTTCTGGCCAGTGTTCTCCATAAGTTCCTGTCCTATACCTCATCACCCAACAAACCTTTAGACCTCAGGTTGTTATTGATGCAATCCAACCATCTACGCTTTGGTCTCCCCCTCCCTCCCCTACCCTGTATATCCAATTCCATCACCCTCCTCCCATCATACTGTTCATCCCTCCTTATGACATGGCCATACCATCTTAGTCTACTGTCTTGTATCTTATCTGATATTTCTCTAACTTTTGAGGTACCTCTAATTACCTCGTTTCTGATCTTATCGCTTCTTGTCACCCCACACATCCATCTCAACATCTTCATCTCTGCCACATCCAGTTTTTTCTCTTGTGTCTTCTTTATTGCCCAAGTCTCTGCTCCATACATCATCGCAGGTCTCACAACTGTCTTATGCACTTTACCCCTCAACTTAATCCCTATTCTCCTGTCGCACAGCACCCCAGACTCTTTCTTCCATTTCTTCCATCCCACTTGTATTCTGTGGGTTATTTCTGACTCTAGGTCACCATCCTCTTCTACTGTTGATCCCAAATACTTGAACTTTTCAACTCTTTTCAACACCTCCCTCTGCAAATTGACCTCCCCATCTTCATCATCTCTCAACCTCAAGTACTCTGTCTTCTCCCTGGTGATTCTCAGTCCTCTATCCTCCATCACTCTTTTCCACTCCTCAAGCTTCTCCTCCACTACCTCTCGTCTGTTGCTACACAGTACAATGTCATCTTCAAAGAGCATGCACCATGGAGACTGATCTCTAATACCCTGGGTTACTACATCTAAGACCAGATCAAATAGATATGGACTCAAAGCAGACCCTTGATGCAGACCAACATTTACTGAGAGACTTTTCATCAAGCCCACACTGCTCTTAACATTTGCCTCTGCCCTGTCATACATATCTTAGATGATTCTTACATATTTCTCGGGGCCTCCCTTTTCTCTAATACAACTACACACCTCTTGACGTGGTACTCGATCATATGCCTTTTCCACGTCAATAAAGACCATATGCAGTCCTTTCTGTTTCTCACAATGCTTTCCCATCATTTGTCTCAAGGCAAATATGGCATCCACTGTCCCTCTTCCAGGCATGAAGCCAAACTGTTAATCCCCAATTGTCGTTTCCTCTCTATGATCTTCTCCTATATCTTCATAGTATGACTTAACAACTATATACCTCTATAGTTTCCACACTCCTGAATGTCTCCCTTCCCTTTATAGATTGAGATGATTAGGCTTCCTCTCCACTCCTCTGGCATCTTTTCCTGACTATAGATCTTTTACATTAAGTCCCACAAGATATCTATGCCTTCCTCTCCAAGACTCTTCCATACCTCCACTAGCATCCTATCAGGTCTAGCTGCCTTTCCATTTTTCATTTTCCTTACTGCCTGCTCTACCTCTCTTCTAGTCACTGTTGTTGTAACTGCTTCATTTGGAAGTCCATCTTCAAATACTACTCTTGGGTTCTCTTCATTTAGTAATCCTTCAAAATAAGTTTCCCATCTGCTTTTTATTTCATCCTCTTCTGCTAGAACTACTCCATGGTTATCCTTAATTTGTCTTACTTGGGTCAAGTCCTTGGATGCAGCATCTCGGGCCTTGGCAATTCGCAATACTTTCTTCTCTCCTTCTGGTTTTTCCAGCTCTTCATAGACTTCATTCAATGTCTCTGCCTTTGCTTTTGCTACTGCTCTCCTTGCCTCCTTCTTTGCCTGCTTGTATTCTTCTTTATCCTGCTCCAGGCCTGATAAATATGCCTTTTTCTTAGCTTCTTTCTTGTTCTTCACCCATTCTTGCACTTCCTCATTCCACCATCATGACTCTCTATCATTTGGGGGTTTCCTTCCTGATGACTTTCTAAGTACCTCCTCACCAACCCTCAAAATCACCTTACTATTCTCTGTCCACCATTCTTGTACATCCTCATGCAACCTTATTGTTTCCAACACTCTTCACTTAAACACAGCTCTCAGCTCTGCATATTTCAATCTCCACCACTTTATCTTTGGGTCCATCCTTGGCTTCTTACTTTTCCTACATTTCCTGAGCCTGCAATCAGTTACTACTATCCTATGTTGCACTGCTACACTCTCCCCATTTATTACTTTACAGTTGCTAATCTCCTTCAGATGGTCTCTCCTACACAACAATAAATCTATCTGGCTCTCCCTCCCACCACTACTGTATGTAATAAATCTGTTTTCCTTTTTCTCAAAGAATGTGTTGACCTATGCCAGATCAAATGCCACTGCAAAATCAATCACTCTCTCTCCCCCCTCATTTCTCTCACCCACCCCCCAGCCCACATGAACTCTACCTATCCAAGCCCTCCCAATTCCCAAGTGGCAATTTAGATCTCCTGCCAAAATTACCCTCTCCCTTAGAGGGATTGTTCTAAGCTCCTGATCAATCTCCTCCCAAAATACATCCTTCTCCTCCGCTGTACAACCAGTTTGTGCGGCATAGGCACATACCACATTGACTACCATTTCTCCCAGTCCCAGCTTTAAACTTATAATTCTGTCACTCTTTCTATTCACACCAAGTAAGCTTTACCTCAGGTCTTTGGATAGTATTATATAAATATATATATATATATATATATATATATATATATATATATATATATATATATATATATATATTTTTTTTTTTTTTTTTGTGTGTGACACTGGGAGAGGATACACAACTGCCCTCATTAAGTAAAACCCAGGCACGAATAAAACATTAAGACAAAGGAAAAGAAAAAGATTATGGAGAAGGCAGAGATGAGATAATGATACATAATGGAATATGACAGACTGAAATAATAGTCAAAGTATTGAGGACCTTGAGATATAGTATATATATATATATATATATATATATATATATATATATATATATATATATATATATATATATATATATATATATATATATATATATATATATATACAGTAATCTCTCGTTTATCGCGAGGGTTCGGTTCCAGGACCGGCCACGATAGGTGAATTTCCGCGAAGTAGGAACTTAAAAAAAAAAAAATCCTTTTTTTTTTTTACACTTCTTCCACGAGTACAAAGAGGATTACGATAAGAAAAGATCATAATCATCATTATATACATATATATATATATATATATATATATATATATATATATATATATATATATATATATATATATATATATATATATATATATATATATATATATATATATATATATATATACAGTGTTCCTTCCATTATCGCGAGGGTTCGGTTCCGGGACCCGGCGCAAGACAGGAAAATCGCGGAGTAGCATCAGCCTATATGTACATAGATATTTTAATTTATTTTTACGTTTACACAGTATAAACTGTATAAACCCTCCCTGTACTGTTAACAAACCACCCTTTACTTCAAAAATAACAGCATACAAGTGTAAATTTATATGACATACTCATGTACATAGGTATTTTACAATTATTTTTACGTTTACTGTATAAATCCTCCCTGCACTGTTAAAAAACCACCCTCTACTTTATAAATAACAGCAAACAAAACAAAACAAACAAACAAACTTTATTTCCATTTCAATACAATGGATATTTGTCAGCCAGGGCAAGCCCCAACCCCCCACTGTGGTGTCCAACCACAGCAGTTCCTGCCAGTAAACAGCTTAAACTCTCGGTCTTGGACGGGAACCGATCTTTCGACCTCGTGAATGATTAGGCTCACTACAAGAAGCCTTAGAAGATGAAGGATGCTTGGGAGGCATTGCAAAGGTTAAAATATGCGAGTAAAAAAATCACAAGCAAAACGTATTAATAAGCACAACGTGAACGGCGCACATGTGAGTTAGACTGAACGAGTGAGGTGAGACAATGGAAGATGGTGGAAGCCTTTGTCCGAAACGCTGATAGCGGTATCATATTTTACATGTTGCAATACTGTTAGTATTTATGTTTTTTACTATTTTTTTATTATTCTTAGGCTAAGAAATACGTTTTTTTATCAATAAAATCATGAAAGTACTGGAAATATATATATATATATATGCTAGCTCACGTAGCTGCGACCCCAATACATTGTACGCTATCGGACACTATTTTGCATGATGCAATACTGTGAGTTATACTGTACGTACGTACAGTGTTCCCCCCCTGTATCGCGTTTCATGGTTCGCATTCTCACTGTATCGCATTTTTTTTTTATAAATTATTTTTTATTTTATGGGTATACGCAAAAATATTAAAATATTGAAAAAAGAAAAATTTTCAGTATTTTAATTTTTTTTATTGAAAATGTAAATTTCCGTTGCTTGCTGTTATTTATAATGTAAAGGGTGTTTTTTTAACAGTGCAGGGAGGGTTTATACAGTATGTAAACGTAAAAATAATTGTAAAATACCTGTGTGCATGAGTATGTCATGTAATTTCTACTTCATTCACCGTAATTTTATCTATCACTTTCATATAAATTTAAGTTGAATGCAGTTATTTATGAAGTAAAGGGTGGTTTGTTAACAGTACAGGGAGGGTTTATACAGTGCAAATGCAAAAATAATTGTAAAATACCTATGTACATGAGTATGTCATGTAATTACCACTTCATTCACCGTAATCTTATCTACCACTTTCATGTAAATTTACATTGCGTGCTGTTATTTATAATGTAAAGGGTGTTTTTTTAACAGTGCAGGGAGAGTTTATACAGTACGTAAACGTAAAAATAAATGTAAAATACCTATGTACATGAGCATGTCATGTACTTACCACTTCATTCACCGTAATTTTATATATCACTTTCATGTAAATTTTCGTTGCTTGCTGTTATTTATAATGTACAGGGTGTTTTTTTAACAGTGCAGGGAGGGTTTATACAGTAAGTAAACGTAAAAATAATTGTAAAATACCTATGTACATGAGTATGTCATGTAATTACCACTTCATTCACCGTAATTTTATCTATTACTTTCATGTAAATTTACGTTGCTTGCTGTTATTTATAATGTAAAGGGTGTATTTTTAACATTGCAGGGAGGGTTTATACAGTATGTAAACGTAAAAATAATTCCTTCTTTGTCTCTATATCTTGACTTATATGTACAAAATATTGGTAAATTTTATGGATATTGTAAAGATTAATGACCTGCTGTAAGTTTAATTATGGTATTCTTACCTTATTGTTTTCACTGTCATTTATCAGAGATATTTTGAGATAATCACCTTTACGGGCTTGGATATTTGGCGAATATCTGAATGTACAAGGTCTTTCAATGCTAGTCATCTTATAAGGAGTAAGATTGCGAGATCGAACTGCATGGAATACATAGAAACTTTAGTTACAGGTGGAAAGCCTATGACTCTTTGCTAGAACAGACTAAACAATCTTCATGGAGTATTTCTCAGTGTTAATGCGCTTGGGTTTCTCTGGACGAGATAGTGAAACGTGGATATCAAACACCGTAGAGTGTTGAGATATATATATATATATATATATATATATATATATATATATATATATATATATATATATATATATATATATATATATATATATATATATATATATATATATATATATATATATATATATATATATATATATATATATATATATATATATATATACACCTTGTTCCTTTTATATGCGATTTTTTTATCCACGAAATTGAAATAACACTCCCCAAAAATAATAGTAAAAAATTCGGAATTCGCGTATAACGCCCCCCCCCCATTTTTTTTTTTTTTTTTTTTTTAAGATTATTGTGACACCAGGATGGACCAAAAATTATAAAATAAAACAGCCTTTATCAGGCTGTAAAGAGACACAGATGGAGAGTGTAATGACCTGTCAGATGTGAAGGGATTATAAAAGATTTTTAATGAATATCCAGCTCTCTGCTGGGTTTTAAAATACCTCTGCATTACTCTCATGATGTCTATTCCAAAAATTCTCCTTAGATCTTATTATTATTATTATTAATATTATTTTTAACAATAATTTTCCTTTGATGATGATTGTGGAGATTATTATTATTGTTATTATTATTTTTATTATTATTATTATTGCGAATTTGTAATTAAACCATTATTTTTACAATAAATAATGTAGTTTTGGTTGAATGAACAAGAGTTAATTAAAGATGTCTCTCTCTCTCTCTCTCTCGTTTCATTTCACTTACATTATATAAAATATATTTATATTAAAAGGAGAATAGTCTTACAAACAACGCATACATCAGTTACTTTACAAGCTGTTGAGTCGTTTGGGGCAGCAAATGATAAATATAATAATGCACTTAATAAAAACGTTAATGAGTTAAAAGACCGTTAAATTAATTTCCTTTCCATGAATCCTTTGTAATGTCTCTCTTAAACAGGACTTAGGTAGAAATTTTTCATCTTATTATGTAAATACAATTATTGCTTTAGTCTTAATCACGTTCATAACAGTGCTCATTTTAAAGGTAATAAACCTAAGTTGTAATTCGTTTTTTGTAAAGAAATGAGAGAGAGAGAGAGAGAGAGAGAGAGAGAGAGAGAGAGAGAGAGAGAGAGAGAGAGAGAGAGAGAGAGAGAGAGAGATTATTATTTTATTTTATTAATTTATTGCGCCAAGGCGTCAGACATTACATGAGTTCATACAAATAATGCTTCAAATGGATACAAAACCAAGAATAGAACATAGTTTACAGGGAGGTGTACACATTGATAAAACATTGCTGCATACTAACACACAACTCACAGTATGGCAGCACAGAGTACATTATATACAAAAGTAAAGCTCAGAGAAACGCAGAATGCACAAACAGAATTATACAGCAACATACAGAAAATATATGTATAATTCAATATAATTAATGGCCACCAAAGTGAGGATAACGAGCAAGAATTCCATCAAGGTTGTCATCATTAAGTAAAATTGAGCAGATCTGTATTAAGTTCTGACCTCGTGGTAAAACATCTCTCACTGTGGGGCACTGAAGACAATAGTGATCAAGAGTGTTAGCATTAGGACGGTCGCATAATTTACAGGAGGTGTACTGTGGCATATCTAGAGTCTGGGAGACCTGCCATAAAGGCCGATACCCCATTCTGAGCCGAGCACTAACTACATTGTTTTTCTGCACCATTAACCCGCGTCTGCGATACTTGTAGCGACTGTGAAGAAAGTGATCATGGTGCTGTAAGGACACACTGTTGGCCCTCTCCGTGTCCCTGCGCTGGACCGTCATGGCAAACCCAGCTGAGTAGATGATGTTACGTAGACATCGGAGGGAGGGCTCAGCGTCCACAGCATGCCCATCCAGCATACAGGCCGCCTTGGCAAGACGTTCCGCTGTGTCGTTGCCAGTCAACCCAATGTGAGATGGCGTCCATACAAACGACACAACAAGAGAAGCATCCCGAGCGGCCGCGAGACGACATAGTATATCTCCCACAGCACGGCCACAGATGGGTCTTGGCGAGGATAGGGCTTGTAGGGCCGATTGGGAGTCACAAATTATTACCCCATTCACTCGTCGTCGAACAAGGAGAGTCACGGCATCCAAGATGGCATTCAGTTCACAGTAGGTGGAGCTCGACGAGGTGGGTAGTCTACGGCCAATCCATGAATCAGCCGACACAGGCGGCTCCATGGTGGGGGAAAACACAGCACATGCCGCCCTCCCATCTGCTTGCACAGAACCATCAACATAGACGTGGTGTGCTGCAGGGACAGACGTGGACACATCAGCGATAATCTCCAGAGCTAACTGTCTCTGCAAGGGGGGATAGACATCCTTCGAGGTCGGTGTATATGTGACAGCGGGGAGGGGGACACGCCAGGGTGGTAAATCTGGGACTGCCGCCTGCACTGGCAGGTCGATGTCAAGGCCACGGAGAATGTCACTCACCAC
>JAXCGZ010024224.1:0-5000 GCA_037179515.1 Halocaridina rubra | reverse complement strand
AGTTAGAATGCGTTCATTCCTAAAGTATAGCAGATATAAGCTATAAGGTTGGGTTCCTTTTAACCTTCTGTGGTGTAGTGGTAGCGCCTTGACTTAGTAATCATAAGTCCTAGGTTCGAGTCCCGGTCGGGGTAATAAATGATTCATGTTTTCACATATGTAATGTGCTTATTTGATAATTTCATGGCCCGAATGAGATTGGGAATTGAATTAAATGCTAAAATGAAGCCACGAGTGAGGTTGGGGAATCTGTAATATGAACATAGTGGCATTCAGTTAGAATGCGTTCATTCCTAAAGTATAGCAGATATAAGCTATAAGGTTGGGTTCCTTTTAACCTTCTGTGGTGTAGTGGTAGCGCCTTGACTTAGTAATCATAAGTCCTAGGTTCGAGTCCCGGTCGGGGTAATAAATGATTCATGTTTTCACATATGTAATGTGCTTATTTGATATATATATATATATATATATATATATATATATATATATATATATATATATATATATATATATATATATATATATATATATATATATATACTATATATATATATATATATATATATATATATATATATATATATATATATATATATATATATATATATATATATATATATATATATATATATATATATGTGTGTGTGTGTGTGTGTTTGAGTGTGTGTGTGTGTGTGTGTGTGTGTGTGTGTATGTGTGTGTTTTTGTGTGTGATTACCTAATTGTGATTACCTAATTGTGTTTACGGGAAAGAGCCCAAAGCCAGTATCTTCCCGTCTCCTGATCGGTTCCATTTTCTACTTAGTGATACTTATCATACCTGTCCTTAAAACTATGTATTGAGATAGCATTAACTACCTCCTCGCTTAGCGAATTCCAATTATCAACTACTCTTACATTGAAAAAGTTTTTCCTTACATCCTGCAGAGAAGTTTTCTTATGAAGCTTCAAATTATGACCTCTAGTTCTAGAGCCAGCCATATTAAAATATCGATCCCTATCCACTCTATCATAACCATGAAGAAATTTAAAGACTATCACCATATCCCCCCTCAATCTTCAAGCTTCGAGTGATAATAAGTCTAATTCCCCCAGCCTCTCATCAGAACTGAGATTGCGTATTTCTGGCACCAGTTTCGTGGCATGTCTTTGAACTTTGTCAAGCTTAGCTATGTGCTTTTTCAAGTGTGAATTCTAAAAGGGGGCTGCATATTCGAGTTTTGGCCTCACATAGCTTACATAAATATTTTTGAACATTTCCTTGTCCATGTGCCTGAAGGCTACCCTTACATTTGATAAGAGTGCATATGCTGTCCTTACTATGCCATTTATGTATTTCTGGAGTCAAATCTGCCAGTATGTTTACTCCTATATCTCTCTTCATTTTCTGTCTCTTGAAGTTGTACTCCAGCCACCGAGTAGTCAAGCTTGGGCCTTCTTGCACTTGTACCCATTCTCATTACCTTTCTTTTTGAAGTATTGAATTTCATTAGCCACTTTTCTGACCACTCATGCAGACTATTTAGATCTTCCTGAATTTATCTACCATTGTTCTCGTTTCCTACTATCTTCACAATCTCTGCATCATCTGCAAACATATTCATGAATGAATTTACAGACTCTTGTAGGTCATTTACATATACAAGGAACAGAAGTGACCCTAAAACTGAACCTTGTGGAATTCCACTACTAACTCTTCTCCATTCAGACACTGAGTGTCTTACTCTAACCCTCTGTTCTCTTCCATCTAAGTAAGCTTTTATCCATTGCAAGACATTTCCACCTATTCTAGCCATTGCTTGCAGCTTCCTAATGAGTCTCCCATGTGGAACAGTGTCAAACGCTTTCTGGAAGTCTAGGAATATGCAATCTGCCCATCCCTCTCTTTCCTGTAAGATTCGGCTTACCTCATCAGAATATTCTAATAAGTTTGTTACTGTTGATCTACCTTCTCTGAAAGCCATGTTGCCTCACTGACAAAAAGTTTAAGGATTCCAAGTGAAGAAAGATATGTTTCCTTATTAGTTTCTACATAACTTTGCAAACTATGCTGGTCAAGGAAACTGGTCTATAGTTCAGAGCCGTATCCCGCCTTCCCTTTTTGAAGATAGGTATCACATTTGCTTGTTTCCAGTATCTTGGAATCTCCCCTGACTCCAGTGACTTTTTAAATATGATACTTAGTGCCACTGATATTGAGTTTGCGCATTTTTTAAGTACATGAGGGGTATGTCATCAGGACCTGTAGCTTTATGAACATCTAAATCCATCAGCGCTTTGCATACCTCTGTGGCTGTAAGGTAGATGTTCTATAATACTGGCCCTTGAGCTTCTATCTTTGCAATCTGAGGGGGTGGGGTATATTCTACTGTAAATACTGACTGAAACTCCTTGTTCAATTCTTTGCAGATCTCTTCATCCGTCTCAGTGATGCTTCCATCCGCTCTCTTTAGCCTTAAACCCTGTTCTATTACCTTCAGTTTTCCTCTGATAAAGCTGTGGAAGAGCTTGGGATTTTCTTTAGCCTTCCTGGTGATGTCCCTCTCATAGTCTCTCTCTGCCTCTCTTCTTTTACTTAGGTTGTCATTTCTTGCTCTTTTGTAAGTTTGCCAGTCATTTATGTTTTTTCTCCTCCTATACCTTTTCCAGCATTTGTCTCTCCACTCCTTAGCTCTTTTACACTCATTATCTAACCATTTCTCTCTGGCATGAATTACACCTACTTTGGTGACAGATATGCAGCAATCTACTATCTTCCCATATTTCTCACAAAAGATGTCATACATTTCTTGTACAGATTTGTTGTAAATTAAGGTTCTCCGGTCAATAACTGCAAAAAGCTCATTCACTTTGATGTAATCTCCTTTCGGATAGTTCCTCCTCATGTCCTCAGTGCTTCTACTCTCAGGCAGAATATCTTCAATGATATACTCCATCAACAACACACAGTGGTCACTCTTTCCAATTGGTGGTTCATACTCAATTTTTTCAATATCCAACACATTATCTGTGAATACTAGATCAAGTAGTGATGGCTCATCTCCACCCCTGGCCCTCGTTGGTTCCATTACATGTTGGTGTAGGAAATTTCCTTGTATGCAATCTAGGAATCTTGCCCCGAATGAGTCCTCACCACTGTGTGGGTCAAGATTTATCCAATCTATCTCTTTATGATTAAAATCTCCCATAATCAAAATCCTATATTTTCTCTCCCGTGCCATGTTAACAACAGAGTTTATGACTTCAATAGTACCTATATGACTTTCCTCATAAACTTCTACCCTATTTTGGTTCCTTGGTGGGTTATATACAACAGTTATTATAATGCTCTCTGACCCAGTATTTATGCGAGCAACAAGAAATTCCTTGAACTCACTTTCTATAGCCAAGTTTATTTCTTCAACTTGAATCCTTTCACTTATGAGCAGTGCTATCCCTCCACCAGTCCTCTCAGGTCTTTCAACCCTTAATATTCTGAAGCCCTTAGGAAAAACTGTGACACTGTTTATATCCTAACTCAACTTAGTCTCTGTAATTGCTACTATATCTGCCTTACTGTTGTGAATCCTATCTTTTAATTCTTCTGCCTTACCAGATAATCCATCAGCATTTGTGTATAACAATCTTAATGAGGCCCCATCCCCTGATCTTCTGTCATTATCTTCTTTATTTCCCCTTTGTCTGGAAGAACTCTGAAATGAATTTTTTTTTCTCTTCTTCATTTCTTTCCTCATTTAACCTTCTTGCCTTTTACAACAAGTTTTTGATCTTTCCTATCTCTTCCTGTGTTCTGTATAGTCTAATGAACACGTCTTTGAATTCTTGAAGGTCTTTTAGACTTTTTTTTTCTCAACAATATTTCCCTACATGTTTCCCCTCTCTCAAAGGTTACTTTTTTTGGTCTCGGCTTTCCTTCCCTCGAATATTTGCCTAGTTGGTGAATGTTTACAATATCCTCAGGACCGCAAACTACTCCAAGCTTTCTTATCAGGTCTACAACCCTAGCTTTATTTTCTTCAAGTCTCCCCTGCCATATTGGCTCCTGGGATTCGCTTATGCCTGAGATTACCACTGTCTTCTCTTTATCAAGTGCCTGTTTAATCATTGGATTTGCCCTTTCCATCACAACGTCTTCCATTTTTTCGATTACTGTCTCTTTATAGTCAACTGTTTGTATGTTTTCCAGTGCCACCACCTTTACAGCCTCTTTTGCTGCCACATTCCCCTTTAGTGCATCAGCAAAGGAAGTTTTTATGGCATCATGTTCCATATTCAGCTCCTGGAACTCTTTTCTAAACCGTTCAATGTTTTCCTTAATCTGGACATTCCAAGCTGCAATCTCGTCTCTCTCAGAAGAGAGCAGTGAACTAACATCTAATTCATTTACGTTGTCATTCAGCTGTTTGTTTTAATCTTCTTGTTTAGAAATTCTGGTTTCTAGTTCACTCTTTTCCTCTTCCAGCTTCTTTATTCATTTTTCTAGTTCCTTTCTTTCCTGCCCTTGTGCTTTATTTGCTTCCTCTAAAAATCTTATTTCCTCTTTGAGTGTTTCATTCTCTTTCATTTCTCTATCCATATTCTGAATTTTATCATTAAGGCTTATAACCATTGCCTCTAAATCCTTGATTTTCTGTTTTAGTCTCCTAATAGCTATCCCTCCTCCCAACCCATGGGTGGGAGAGGTTTGGGACAGAGATGGTCTCATTTTTATGTTCTCCCTCTCACAGAATATAGAAAGAAGAGAAAGAAAAAAAAGAGAGAAAAACTTTTATATAAGTTTCACACAGAATTTTTATATCTTCATATAAGTGCTATTTAGTGACTCAATTTATCTCTTTCCTGGTAACACACATCTTAACTTAAAAATTTGAATATGGTAATTTGAGGATAAAAAGAAAAAGAAAAAATGCAACAAAAACAAAATTCAACCTGAAGAAAAATTTGAATTTGTGTCTGAGGAGACACCCACCTTTTTCTGCTATATATTGTTCTTAACTGAT
>JAXCGZ010024223.1:0-11551 GCA_037179515.1 Halocaridina rubra | reverse complement strand
AAGTAATACAATTATATATATATATATATATATATATATATATATATATATATATATATATATATATATATATATATATATATATATATATATATATATATATATATATATATATATATATATATATATATATATATATATATATATATATATATATATATATATATATATATATATATACATATATATATATATATATATATATATATATATATATATATATATATATATATATATATATATATATATATATATATATATATATATACATATATATATAAATATATATATATATATATATATATATATATATATATATATATATATATATATATATATATATATATATATATATATATATATATATATATATATATATATATATATATATATATATATATATATATATATATATATATATATATATATATATATATATATATATATATATATATATATATATATACATACATACATATACCTTGGCTGTTTCCCCCTTTAATTGGGGGGTAGCCGACATCAAGAAAGGAAAACAAATAGTGAGATTACTTTGCTCTATGGGCAATGACGAGGGAGCTAGCGACCGTTCAGATGGCACTGCTGGAGTGCCACAGCCCATCCTCGGCTCTTCCACAACCTGTGTCGCTTCACAACTGCCAGCTCCTCCTACTGCCCCTACCACAGGGCTATCTCTGTAAGATGCAGCCCGGTGGTAACAGCAGATGCCCATCAGAGCTGCGTCACAATCGCTCGCCACTAATTCCTATTCCTAGCACGCTCGCTTGCTTCCCTCACATCCATCCTCCTATCATTCAGGGCTCTCCTTACTCCATCCATCCATCCAAACCTAGGCCTCCCTCTAGCATTTCTCCCATCAACTCTCGCATTCATCACCTTTTTCAGCAGCCTTTCATCATCCATCCTTTCCACATGGCCAAACCATCTCAGAACATTCATATCTACTCTGGCTGCAATTTCTTTCCTCACACCCGTTCTTGCTCTCACCACTTCATTCCTAACCCTATCCAATCGAGATACACCAATCATACTCCTCAGGCATTTCATCTCAAACACATTTAGTTTCCGTCTCTCACATACTTGCGTACCCCATAACTCTGATCCATACATCACAGTTGGCACAACCACTTTCTCATACAAAGCTTTCTTAACATTCATTTCCAACCCTCTATTCTTCATCACTCCTTTCAATGCACCCAACACTTTACATCCTTCATTCACTCTGTGACACACATCTGCTTCCACTACACCATTTGCAGCTATAACCGAGCCTAAATACTTAAGCTGATTAACTTCCTCAAGTGTCTCTTCATTCAACATAACATTCAATCAAGCGCCATCCTCATTTCTTGTACACCTCATAACCTTACTCTTTCCCACATTCACTCGCAGCTTCCTTCTCTCACACACCATTCCAAATTCTGACACTAACTGACACAACTTTTCCTCTGCATCTGCCACCACCACAGTATCATCTGCAAACAGCAACTGATTCAGCTCCCACTCATTATCACCCCCATCTACCATTCTCAAACCTCAACCACGCACTCGCTCATTCACCTCTCTTACAACTCCATCAATATACAAATTGAACAGCCATGGTGACATCACACATCCCTGTCTCAGTCCCACACTCACTGGAAACCACTCACTCACTTCATTCCCTACCCTAACACAAGCTCTACTACCCTCATACAAACTCTTCACTGCATGCAACAATTTACCATTACTTCCATATAATCTCAAAACATTCCACATAGCCTCTCTATCAACTCTATCATATGCTTTCTCCAGATAAAAAAATGCAAAATACACATCCTTACCCTTTGCTAAATATTTTTCACATAACTGCCTAACTACACTTAGGACTGAACGCATTCTAACTGAATGCCTCTATGTTCATATTACAGATTCCCCAACCTCACTCGTGGCTTCATTTTAGCATTTAATTCAATTCCCAATCTCATTCGGACCATGAAATTATCAAATAAGCACATTACATATGTGAAAACATGAATCACCAAAAAAGGTTAAAAGGAATCCAACCAGTTAGAATGCGTTCATTCCTAAGTATAGCAGATATAAGCTATAAGGTTGGATTCCTTTTAACCTTCTGTGGTGTAGTGGTAGCGCCTTGATTTAGTAATCATAAGTCCTAGGTTCGAGTCCCGGTCGGGGTAAAAAAAAAAAAAAATGATTCATGTTTTCACATATGTAATGTGCTTATTTGATAATTTCATGGCCCGAATGAGATTGGGAATTGAATTAAATGCTAAAATGAAGCCACGAGTGAGGTTGGGGAATCTGTAATATGAACATAGTGGCATTCAGTTAGAATGCGTTCATTCCTAAGTATAGCAGATATAAGCTATAAGGTTGGGTTCCTTTTAACCTTCTGTGGTGTAGTGGTAGCGCCTTGACTTAGTAATCATAAGTCCTAGGTTCGAAACCCGGTCGGGGTAAAAAATGATTCATGTTTTCACATATGTAATGTGCTTATTTGATAATTTCATGGCCCGAATGAGATTGGGAATTGAATTAAATGCTAAAATGAAGCCACGAGTGAGGTTGGGGAATCTGTAATATGAACATAGTGGCATTCAGTTAGAATGCGTTCATTCCTAAGTATAGCAGATATAAGCTATAAGGTTGGGTTCCTTTTAACCTTCTGTGGTGTAGTGGTAGCGCCTTGACTTAGTAATCATAAGTCCTAGGTTCGAGTCCCGGTCGGGGTAAAAAATGATTCATGTTTTCACATATGTAATCTGCTTATTTGATAATTTCATGGCCCGAATGAGATTGGGAATTGAATTAAATGCTAAAATGAAGCCACGAGTGAGGTTGGGGAATCTGTAATATGAACATAGTGGCATTCAGTTAGAATGCGTTCATTCCTAAGTATAGCAGATATAAGCTATAAGGTTGGGTTCCTTTTAACCTTCTGTGGTGTAGTGGTAGCGCCTTGACTTAGTAATCATAAGTCCTAGGTTCGAGTCCCGGTCGGAGTAAAAATTGATTCATGTTTTCACATATGTAATGTGCTTAATAGGTTATTTCATGGTCCGAATGAGATTGGGAATTGAATTAAATGCTAAAATGAAGCCTCGAGTGAGGTTGGGGAATCTGTAATATGAACATATTGGCATTCAGTTAGAATGCGTTCATTCCTAAGTATAGCAGATATAAGCTATAAGGTTGGGTTCCTTTTAACCTTCTGTGGTGTAGTGGTAGCGCCTTGACTTAGTAATCATAAGTCCTAGGTTCGAGTCCCGGTCGGGGTAAAAAATGATTCATGTTTTCACATATGTAATGTGCTTAATAGGTTATTTCATGGCCCGAATGAGATTGGGAATTGAATTAAATGCTAAAATGAAGCCACGAGTGAGGTTGGGGAATCTGTAATATGAACATAGTGGCATTCAGTTAGAATGCGTTCATTCCTAAGTATAGCAGATATAAGCTATAAGGTTGGATTCCTTTTAACCTTCTTTGGTCTAGTGGTAGCGCCTTGACTTAGTAATCATAAGTCCTAGGTTCGAGTCCTGGTCGGGGTAAAAAATGATTCATGTTTTCACATATGTAATGTGCTTATTTGATAATTTCATGGCCCGAATGAGATTGGGAATTGAATTAAATGCTAAAATGAAGCCACGAGTGAGGTTGGGGAATCTGTAATAAGAACATAGTGGCATTCAGTTAGAATGCGTTCATTCCTAAGTATAGCAGATATAAGCTATAAGGTTGGATTTCTTTTAACCTTCTGTGGTGTAGTGGTAGCGCCTTGACTGAGTAATCATAAGTCCTAGGTTCGAGTCCCGGTCGGGGTAAAAAATGATTCATGTTTTCACATATGTAATGTGCTTATTTGATAATTTCATGGCCCGAATGAGATTGGGAATTGAATTAAATGCTAAAATGAAGCCCCGAGTGAGGTTGGGGAATCTGTAATATGAACATAGTGGCATTCAGTTAGAATGCGTTCATTCCTAAGTATAGCAGATATAAGCTATAAGGTTGGATTCCTTTTAACCTTCTGTGGTGTAGTAGTAGCGCCTTGACTTAGTAATCATAAGTCCTAGGTTCGAGTCCCGGTCGGGGTAAAAATGATTCATATATATATATATATATATATATATATATATATATATATATATATATATATATATATATATATATATATATATATATATATATATATATATATATATATATATATATATATATATATATATATATATATATATATATATATATACATTTTTTTTTTTAAGAGTGTGACACTGGGACAGCCAGAAACCGCCCTCATCAACAAGGGCCCGGGCACGAGAAAATACCAAGACGAAGGAAAAGAAAAAGGTTAAGGGCAAGGCAGAGATGAGGTAATGTCACACAAAGGAAAATGACAGACAAAAAAAAAACAGTCAAAGTAAAGAGGACCCAGAGATATGGAGGAATAGGCTCTGAGATGACGATAGATCAGCTTTTTGAAGGATGAAAGGTCATAAGAATTAGGAAAGACAGAAGGAGGAAGAGAGTTCCAGAGTCTGGACGTAGATGGGAAGAAGCAGTTGCTGCACCGTCAAATCCGCGAACTACAAATCTCCACACAGTACCTGTGATATGAGACCGCTTGGCGAGTGTTACGCGGCCTAGGCAGTGGAGGAGGGATGCAACTCACCAACTCATCAGAGCAGCGATGGAAGTAGTAGCGATAGAAAAGCGAAAGGGAAGATACCTTACGGCGAAGAGAGAGAGAATCCTGGTTAGAAGTAAGAGAAGGATAATTAATGAGTCTGACTGTCTTAGATTCAACCCTATCAAGAAGATAAGTAAAGAAAGAAGCACCCCAGATGTGTGAGCAGTATTCGAAGCCGGGCGGATAAGACCTTTGTAAATTTTAAGTAACTGCAATGAGGAAAAGTAATGACGAAAACGAAACAAAACCCCCAATTTTTTGGATGAAGATATAGAAATTTGGATTATGTGATTCCTCCAAGACAAGTTAGAGGCTATATGGATTCATAATATATTGATAGAGTTAAGATGGTAAATTTCATTAGTTTCGAAGACAATAGGGTTATCAGGAGGAGAAGAAGATAATGAGATAGCCAGAAACTGTGTCTTGGAGGCGTTGAATTTAACTAAATTTGGAGTGCCCCATTCAGATACTCTCTGCAAATCGGAGTTAAGAGTAGAAGAAAGAGTGATACGAGATTGATTATGAGTAACAGATGAAGGTTGTGAAGAAAAGGCAGAGGAAAAGTGAAGGGTAGAATCATTGGCAAAGGCATGAAGAAGAGAGGAAGATGGGGATTGTAGAAGATCATTGATGTAGAGAAGGAAGAGAGTATGTGAAAGAACAGAGCCCTGTGGAACACCACTGGAAACAGAGAAAAGGCTAGATGTCGCTCCATCAACAACTACAGATATAGAACGGTCAGTAAGAAAACTGGAAATCAGAGAACAGAGAGAAGGGGTAAAGCCATAGGCAGGGTGTTTGGCCAACAGAGCCTTGTGCCAGACTCTGTCAAAAGCCTTAGAGATATCAAGAGCGACGACAAAGGATTCCCCATAGTTCCTCAGAGAAGATGACCATTCATAAGTAAGATAGGACAGGAGATCACCAGTGGATCTTGCTTTGCGGAAGCCATACTGGTGATCAGAGATAAGTGAGTTAGATTCAAGGCGTTTTAAGAAGTGAGCATTGAGCAAAGTTTCGAAAACTTTAGCAATAGAGGAGGTAAGAGCAATAGATCGGTAGTTAGAAGGAATAGAGCGGTCACCTTTCTTAGGAACAGGTTGAACTAGAGCATGCTTCCAAGATGAAGGATAGATACTGGTTGACAGAATGATTCGAAAAAGACGGCACAACACGGGAGCCAGTTCATCTGCAAACTCCTTAAGGAACCTTGCAGGGATACCATCGGGACTAGATGCCTTGTTTGTCTTTAGTGAGCGAATATATATATATATATATATATATATATATATATATATATATATATATATATATATATATATATATATATATATATATATATATATATATATATATATATATATATATATATATATATATATATATATATATATATATATATATATATATATATATATATATATATATATATATATATATATATATATATATATATATATATATATATATATATATATATATATATATATATATATATATATATATATATATATATATATATATATATATATATATATATATATATATATATATATATATATATATATATATATATATATATATATATATATATATATATATATATATATATATATATATATATATATATATATATATATATATATATATATATATATATATATATATATATATATATATATATATATATATATATATATATATATATATATATATATATATATATATATATATATATATATATATATATATATATATATATATATATATATATATATATATATATATATATATATATATATATATATATATATATATATATATATATATATATATATATATATATATATATATATATATATATATATATATATATATATATATATATATATATATATATATATATATATATATATATATATATATATATATATATATATATATATATATATATATATATATATATATATATATATATATATATATATATATATATATATATATATATATATATATATATATATATATATATATATATATATATATATATATATATATATATATATATATATATATATATATATATATATATATATATATATATATATATATATATATATATATATATATATATATATATATATATATATATATATATATATATATATATATATATATATATATATATATATATATATATATATATATATATATATATATATATATATATATATATATATATATATATATATATATATATATATATATATATATATATATATATATATATATATATATATATATATATATATATATATATATATATATATATATATATATATATATATATATATATATATATATATATATATATATATATATATATATATATATATATATATATATATATATATATATATATATATATATATATATATATATATATATATATATATGTGTGTGTGTGTGTGTGTGTGTGTGTGTGTGTGTGTGTGTTTGTAAATATATATGTGCGTGTTTATTAGCGCAATCGTGCCTGAGTGTGTTTTTGTGTAAATGTGAGTGTTTGCACTTGCGCATGCGTGCGTGTGTATGTGTGTGTGTGTGCATGTGAGTTTGCGTGTCTGTTGTGTGAGTGTGAGGAGACATGCATCAATAGACACTACCTATAACTCAGTCAATAGATAATTCAAGTAGATTTCAAGTACTGATACATAAAACGAAAATTTAACTGAGAGGGAGATAAAAACTCTCATTTCGTATACCAAAAATTTTATACCTCATAAATTTCACATTATGAATACATTCTATGCTTTCAAGGAGAAACGTTTACTGAGGATATATGAATGATATATCCTGTGATTCCTAGTTTTTTGAGGCATATGTGCACACACAGTACTATGGATACCATAAAGGCTATTACTGTAATATACTTTCTGTATCTTTTTTGGCTGGATTTGTTGCAAGAGTTCATTCTCCTTGCTGCAGGATTAATTTACTAGACATTGCAGACCTCCTATGAGCCCAAATATCTTTTGAGCTTGAACATTAATTCTCATTTGTCTTCCTTGAAGCATTAGAGGAGAATTAATTGTCTTAGAGAGGCGAAGGAAACTGTTGTGGGTTGCCAAAAAAGCAACAGACAGGTTACCCAATGGTTGCTTTTCTAGCCTATCAGAGCTTCATATCTAATATAGTTAATAAAGACAAATGTTTTAATTCTTGTTGTAAAGCTATGCGAAGAGGAAATGGGGAGAATGAGGAATGGAAGATGAATCTCTGTTCAACTGATGCCAAAGACTAGACAACTTAAACCTTCTATATCAGTGTAGCCTAGGTCTCCTTCCAAACTCTTCCATTTTCACAAAAAACGAACATACGAGTTTATGTATTGTCAGTATTTACTACACTTTTGTTGAGAAAATCGTTTTATGCACATTCTTACATTTGCGTTTTTTTTTAAAGCTTACAATCCAACTAGTATATCTGATTCTATGTCGTGTTTATGACTTCATTACCAAATAGTTCTACCTTTTTCTTATCACTTGTGTCATGGAAGTAGCTCTCAATTCCTGGCCAGTTTCTGCAGACTGTGAAGATACCATACCACCTATATTTGTATACACAGTTTAAATATCTTCTGAAAATAGTAACTACAGCTGCATAAAATCAGTAAATATTCAGGCCTCCATCGTTAGTTCAGTGGTCGGGCACTGGATGAGGTTTGTGGCCTGACTATCGTGGGTTCGATCACACTTCGAGACGTTTGGAATGAGCATCCATCCTAAATCTCCAAGCTCCAACCTGTGTCCACCCCTATTCGAATGGGAACTAATTGTTACACAAAAAAGAAAATCTTTGTAAGTCATGTTTCCATTCCTAAAATGGTCTTTCATCTGGTAGTTTAGGAGTCTATTAAATTCTTCTAGTCGATATGTTAGAGTTTGAAAAGTTGGAGCTAAAGCTAAGAAGGAATAATGAATGCATCAGATATGACTGAAGGCAAGTGTACTTGCTGACCTTTTCCGAATAACGTCCAATTAATGCCAAGTGATATCCTCGTATGAATTACTGTTATAAATACAATGATGCAGTGCCAAACTGTGTCTATATTTTGCTACACGACAATGCAAAGAAGTTATCTAAGTGCTGGGTATATAGTACTAAGGCAGAGTGCATTTATTTGAAAAAAAAAGCATCTCGACATATTTCTGTTCTTCCATCCAACAAAGGTCATTATGGGAACAAATCCCCGGCTGAAGTGCTAGACTTCATGCTATTTGAATTTTATTGGAACAATAGAACATAGCGATTGCTTATGGTGTCATCCTAATAAAAGTACGAAACATGAACATGGGAGTTATTGTATTGTATAATCTCTTAGTTTTCATGTATTAACCCAACTGTATCAATGAGACTTCAAGGAACTCGATTGTTTGTGTACTTTAAGATTTTCGTCATTATTTCTATCATTTTTTCTCAGTATCCGAAACGCTAAAATCCAAGAAGTTTTACTCGTGCATAATGTTCTTTTATAATGCGATTAACATTTCACAGTCTATGTTTACCTTTTGCAGTGACTGTTCAAGAATTACGCAAGAATGAGAATATGATATCCAGTAACCGGTATTAGTTTAAACAACATACCCCCTTTACCTCTGGATTTGCACACAAATATAAATGTGTTTATGTATGCTATCTATATTGAATACATCGATGGAATATTCAGCCTGGCTTTACACCCGAGAGTCTGAAAGAAATAGGAATTTTATGTGGAATCTGTTTATCAGATAACCAGAATACAATGCATGCATTTTAGGTCGTTTGAGTTCTCAGATCTTCTATACCATATGGGGCGATGTTGTGTTTTCATGGAGAGTATTAAGCAGGTACTGGATCTACATAAGAGAGACTGCACCTTTCTGCATCCTTTGTGTGCTTCTCTTTTTCATAGTGCATATTTTGAATGGCATATATGAAGTTTTGTAATTGCATAATCTGAACACAGCCTTTCGTGATTACTTAATGAAATAATATTGAGTTAGCATTATTGAATGTTAAATTATATTTGTTTAAAAAATCTGCATGATCGCGTTTCTGTTTTCAGGTTATTACATTCCCTAGTTTGAATGGATAATATTGTTCATTCCCTCAGATCGGTTTATGAACTCCCAAACTTCGGTCAGACTCCAAACTAACTTCGTATGATTGGAAATGGTGAGGGGAGAGTTTCATTCCGAATATGAAAAGTTTGGTTTTACTGTCTAGAGATGTAAGCAGTGAAATAGCCATGATTGTTTATATCGTCTTCCTGTATATATCTTCACAATATTTTAACGTACATCATGAGATCCTGCTATCACAGGCATTGAATGGCAAAGGCTATATTTAGCCAAGAAGAGTACAGAAGATAATGCTAGCCATGCTCCTTTTGCATGATTAGCTGTTCTCAATATCTCATCTATAATGGAAAATCAGTAGGTGTTCCAATAAAAGGTATTTTGGGCTTGAACTATTACATTTTGTTTGCTTACACTGATGCAGAGAAAGTTAATCTAACATTTGCATCAATAAGCTTTTTTATCCTTTGTTTTTTTTATATTTTGGTAGGTAAAGGTGTAGGAGAAGGCTGGCATTAGAAGTACGGTTAACCCCAAATCTCTCTCTCTCTCTCTCTCTCTCTCTCTCTCTCTCTCTCTCTCTCTCTCTCTCTCTCTCTCCTCTCTCTCTCTCTCCTCTCTCTCTCTCTCTCTCTCTCTCTCTCTCTCTCTCTCTCTCTCTCTCCTCTCTCTCTCCACACACACACACACACACACACACACACACACACACACACACACACACACACACACACACAGACCTCTACAACTGCATGATGTTGCAGATTCCATTCAACTCTTTCCCTGTGAATATGGGGGGAGTGAACCATTTTGCTCTTCATCATTTAAAAGAGAACAGGGAATGTGTAAAATAGTACCATTATGGATGAGTTTATCTAAGAGTAGAGGGTATCGGATGTTAAAATTATTCGATGCGTTGTATTGCTGGAAAGGATAATATAGTCTGTTCCTGACTTTTTCATCTGTACGCATATTCTGCAACAAAATACTGAGCTAAAATATGTCCTTAAACCTTCTGCATCTCTCTTTCATGTGCATTCCATATAACCAATGAAGGGCATGGCTGCAGGGGCAGAATTTTAACGATCTCATAATGTTTTGTCTGATAATCCGTGAAAATTAAAATTTAATACAGTTACTTATTTATTTTATATGAATTTTTATCACATACATTAATGTTTTTGCGTAATGGTGTGGGTTATGATTAATTCAAAGATGCAATTAGGGATATTGATATAAGGATTATAATAAAGTAAAGAATGTCAAGCTCATTTTGAAGACAGCTTGGGTCAGAAGTCTTGCCATTCTAAGGAGACGTCTTTTGTTGCTCAACCCATCAGATTCATATCAGTTGAAATGTTTCCTTATCAGTGGCTACCGTGAACGAACGGTATTGCTAGCAGACTTTGATTCGTCAGGTGGAGGGTTCATGATCCTCCCCCACTGTCTGAGGCTAGAAAGGGCACACTTGCCAAAATCAAAGTCCTTCGCAAGAAGGCACCTTCCTAGCCCTTGGTAGAAAAGGGAGTCCGTGACGCAAAGCCAATCACTAAATTAATCTTCATACTCAGCTCGGTTGATGATGGATGATTATGAGACGAAAATGACAAGCTAACCATATTACTCAGATGTGTTTTAAAATACGAGAGAATGGCTCTTATCAACGAATATGAATAATGAGCATTAGACATGTAGTTATAATTTTGGGAGCTGT
>JAXCGZ010024222.1:10000-11582 GCA_037179515.1 Halocaridina rubra | reverse complement strand
ATATATATATATATTATATATATATATATATATATATACATATATATATATATATATATATATATATATATATAATATTATATATATATATATATATATATATATATATATATATATATATATATATATATATATATATATATATATATATATATATATATATATATATATATATATATATATATATATATATATATATATATATATATATATATATATATATATATATATATATATATATATATATATATATATATATATATATATATATATATATATATATATATATATATATATATATATATATATATATATATATATATATATATATATATATATATATATATATATATATATATATATATATATATATATATATATATATATATATATATATATATATATATATATATATATATATATATATATATATATATATATATATATATATATATATATATATATATATATATATATATATATATATATATATATATATATATATATATATATATATATATATATATATATATATATATATATATATATATATATATATATATATATATATATATATATATATATATATATATATATATATATATATATATATATATATATATATATATATATATATATATATATATATATATATATATATATATATATATATATATATATATATATATATATATATATATATATATATATATATATATATATATATATATATATATATATATATATATATATATATATATATATATATATATATATATATATATATATATATATATATATATATATATATATATATATATATATATATATATATATATATATATATATATATATATATATATATATATATATATATATATATATATATATATATATATATATATATATATATATATATATATATATATATATATATATATATATATATATATATATATATATATATATATATATATATATATATATATATATATATATATATATATATATATATATATATATATATATATATATATATATATATATATATATATATATATATATATATATATATATATATATATATATATATATATATATATATATATATGTATATATATATGTATATATATATGTAGTCGCCGTGGCTCAGTCGATAGCGTCTCCGACTCTGAGGCGTCAGGTCGAGGGTTCGCGCCCCGTCACGGTCTGAGGTTAGCAAAGGCATGCACTCAGCGTAAGGATTACATCTGCCAAAACAAGTCCTTCGCAAGAAGGCAACCGTCCTAGCCCTTGGTTGATAAGGGAGTCCGTGACGTAAAACCGGAACCGGAACATATGTATATATATATATATATATATATATATATATATATATATATATATATATATATATATATATATATATATATATATGTAACCAAATAAGCACATTACATATATGAAAACATGAATCATTTTTACCCCGGCCGGGACTTAACCTGAGATTTATTATTACCAAGCCAAGGCGCTACCAACTACACCACAAAAGATTAAAGGGGAACAAACCACACAGCTTATATCTGCTCTGGTAGGAATGAAC
>JAXCGZ010024222.1:0-7500 GCA_037179515.1 Halocaridina rubra | reverse complement strand
ATATATATATATATATATATATATATATATATATATATATATATATATATATATATATATATATATATATATATATATATATATATATATATATATATATATATATATATATATATATATATATATATATATATATATATATATATATATATATATATATATATATATATATATATATATATATATATATATATATATATATATATATATATATATATATATATATATATATATATATATATATATATATATATATATATATATATATATATATATATATATATATATATATATATATATATATATATATATATATATATATATATATATATATATATATATATATATATATATATATATATATGAATCATTTATTCTTTTTTTAACCAGACCGGGACTCGAACCTAGGACTTATAATTTCTAAGCCAAGGCGCTACCAACTACACACCACAGAAGGTTGAAAGGAATCCAACCTTATAACTTATATCTGCTATACTTAGGAATGAACGCATTCTATCTGAATGCCACTATGTTCATATTAGAGATTCCCCAACCTCACTTGTGGCTTCATTTTCGCATTTAATTTAATTCCCAATCTCATTCGGGTCATACAGTAACAAAATAAGCACATTACATATGTGAAAACATGAATAATTTTAGTTTTTTTCACCCCGACCAGGACTCGAACCTAGGACTTATAATTACTAAGTCAAGGCCCTACCAACTACACACCTCAGAAGGTATAAAAGGAATCCTACCTTTTAGTTTATATCTGCTATACTTAGGAATGAACGCATTCTATCTGAATGCCACTATGTTCATATTACAGATTCCCCAACCTCACTCGTGGCTTCATTTTTGCATTTAATTCAATTCCCAATCTCATTTGGGTCATACATTAACCAAATAAGCACATTGCATATGAAAAAACATGAATCATTTTTGACCCCGACCGGGACTCGAACCATGGACTTATAATTACTAAGTCAAGGCGCTACCAACTACACACCACAGAAAGTTAAAAGGAATCCAACCTTATAGCTTATATCTGCTATACTTAGGAATGAACGCATTGTATCTGAATGCCACTATGTTCATATTTCAGATTCCCCAACCTCACGCGTGGCTTCATTTTCGCATTTAATTCAATTCCCAATCTCATTCGGGTCATACAATAACCAAATAAGCACATTACATATGGGAAAACACGAATCATTTTTTACCCCGCACGGGACTCGAACCTAGGAGATAATTACTAAGTCAAGGCACTACCAACTGCACACCACAGAAGGTTAAAAGGAATCCAGCCTTATAGCTTATATCTGCTATACTTAGGAATGAACGAATTCTATCTGAATGCCACTATGTTCAGATATATATATATATATATATATATATATATATATATATATATATATATATATATATATATATATATATATATATATATATATATATATATATATATATATATATATATATATATATATATATATATATATATATATATATATATATATATATATATATATATATATATATATATATATATATATATATATATATATATATATATATATATATATATATATATATATATATATATATATATATATATATATATATATATATATATATATATATATATATATATATATATATATATATATATATATATATATATATATATATATATATATATATATATATATATATATATATATATATATATATATATATATATATATATATATATATATATATATATATATATATATATATATATATATATATATATATATATATATATATATATATATATATATATATATATATATATATATATATATATATATATATATAAATGCCGTAAGGCATATTAAGGATGCCTATAACTTCACAAGGCATTTCAGACATGCCTAAATATGGCAGTGATACCACGACGCCCACAGACCGCCATGAGTAGATACAAAGAATCAGTTAGAGACTGGGTCTTGTCAGAAGCAGATGTGACGTATCACAGTTTAGCTAGCCTCCACCTTGAGGGGCGGGAATCTGGAATCATTCGTGACAGGAACTGTAGTAATGGGAGCTCTGAGTACATATATGTAAGCTAGAAATAAATACATATAAAGAAGCTGCTGATCTATATTCACCAACCACGCTACCATATTTAACCCCCGCGTGAAATAGTAATCCTACGACATTGGCGTCATCCAGTTGGATAGTCACACGACATATTGGTGATCAGCTCGTGATCAATCCACGCCAGTACTTCAACGAAGAGAAAGAAGACATTAATAATGCAGAAGACAAAAATATATAGCACTTATGGAAGAAATGTTCCAGTGATGAAACTTTTAGACGCTTACAAGCAGCGAGAGAGTGACGCCGAGAAAGTCAGAGCTCCCCCTTCACCCACAGTATCGTATTACCAGATCCAGCCACTCTCCCCCGCCCCCGTATTGGCAAGGCCCACAGCAGAAAAAGTACAACGAGCGCATTCATGGACACCACTGTCACAGTGAGCTCAAGTGTGACCGGGGTTTTGAGTGGAAAAAGCCCCTTACAAGAAGTATATGTTGCCGGATCCAACCAAGAAGATGACGATTCGTCAATTTTAGTCGAGAAATGGAGAATTGGGCAGGAACCTCCTGCGCCCAGTAGAAAGAAGAACCCCCACCACCATTGCTTGAGGCCGAGATGTTCTTGAAGCAGTTTTCTCAAAATAGCTAAGTAATTGTGATCTGTATCCAGTGAGTAATGGGACAATAAATAAACGAAATTGAGGGCGGCAGACACCGCCATTTTAGATTGTAGTTATGCTTTGACTCAGCCAACCTGCCTATGAGGTGTGTGGCCCTAGTAAGTTAATAAAAGTAGAATTTCTGTACCCATTACTAACATGGATAATTTGCACTAATAGCTATAAGCAGTAATAACCTTTAGTTTTATTACTATTTGAATAATATAAAGAAATTGCATTTGAAGGGTGTTCAGTTTATTTGCATTAATGCCTAAGTTGATATTAAGAAGGCAAATGTATTGATTTTAATTGAAAAATATTTAGCGTACATGTAAAATCATTTTTATATTAATCTCTTAAAATGTAAGAGATTGAGTTAGAGAATCCCTGCACCTGTTTTCAAGGTTGGTTTTTTTTTTTTTTTTTTTTGTGGGTGTTATATTTTGCCGAGAAATTTTTTTTATCAGAGATGACAGATCGTCCTATTAATGTTGTTGAGATAAAGAAGTTGAAATCAATATACGTGTGTAGCATGTCTTTTTGAAGAATAAGAAACTTTTGTGATATTATTTAGATATGAGTTTTTTAATTTCGCGCTAGGCAGGCGAAAATAACAGTAAACTCGAGTGAATTTGTGCTGTCCTGGGGTAGGGGGGGGGGTTTAGGTAACCCTAACGTATCTTAGAGGGGCAAAAGAATGGGGTCTAATAGCCGTGAGGGATACGCCTTGAGACCGCCAACAAGCTCATGCCCTCCAAATCCAAATGGATGGGATAGGATGGGTGGGGGAAGAACAGTGACGGCGTCGAGTGAACTCTCTTATAATAATAATAATAATAATAATAATACTTTACTTCCAACATACATTGGGTATTCAAATATGGGTGTACAATTAAAATTTACAAGTAAAATCTTCCTTTAAGAGTAACTTCTTAAGATTATATTTAAAAGTATACACTGAACCAGCATTTTTTAGTTCTCTGGGAAGCTGATTATATAAATGAGGTCCACGAATGTTTATATCTCTTGAGCCAATATCAGTTTTAGACCTTCGTACTAATAAATCTTCCCCTTGACGGGTAGTTAACCCGGTAACTGAGCTTACTGTAGAAAAATTATACAAGCAATCAGGAATATTGTTTCTTAGTATCTTAAAAACAAAGGTACATATATCAAAAACATATTTATCTCTAATCTTTATCCATTCTAGATCTTTTAAAACAGGAGAGATGTGCTCGTATTTTCTTACATTGCCAACAGCCACTCGTGCTGCAAAGTTTTGTAACTTTTGTATTCTTTGTAATTGAGTCTTATTTGTACATCCCCAAACTTTGAGACAGTAATTAATTAAACTCATAGCTAAGGACTGGACAATTATTATACGAGTTGATGTTTCAAATGAGTCTTTTACCCTATTTAGATATATTAGAGTACCCATTACTTTTTTATAAATTTCATCTATATGCATTTCAAAATTCATGTAACGGTCAAAATAGACACCTAGGTTCTTTACCGAGTTCATTGGCTTAATGATATTACCGTTAAAATTTATATGAAGATTGTCATCAACTTCTGATAATAATTGTCTGGATCCGATAAGAATAGATTGGGTTTTAGTTTCATTAAGTAACAGACCATTTTTTAGAAAGTAACGTTTAGCCATATACAAAATTTCTTCTGCTCTACGAATAATATTTTCTAAATCATTAATTTCTCCTTCAATTAAGATTTGAGTATCGTCAGCATATTGAATGACATAACAGTTAGGTAAATATTTTACTAGATCGTTTACATATATTAGAAAAAGTATAGGTCCTAGGATCGATCCCTGAGGGACCCCAAACAATACCTTCTTGGAACTTGAAACTGTATCTTTTATTCTGACTGACTGGTAGCGGTTTTTTAAATAGTTCTCGAACCAGCTTGGGTCAATGTTCATTTTTTTTGCATTTTTCTAATAATATACTATGGTTTACACTATCAAAAGCTTTAGAAAGATCGAGTAGTAGTAGCAATGATATTTTCTTATTATCTATATTTTTGTATATTTCATCTGATATTTTCAATAAGGCAGTTTCAGTTGATAATTTTGGCCTGAAACCGTGTTGACTTTTTGCAATAAGTTTATTTTTTTCAAGAAACTCACTTAACTGATTTGCAACAATCTTTTCAAGTATCTTTGATAAAATTGGTAGTAAAGAGATTGGTCTATAGTTAGAGACGTCGTCAGGATTTCCATTTTTAAAACCAGGAATTACATGGGGATTTTTCCATAAATCTGGGTAGATATTGGTAACTATGGAAGTATTGATTATTACCGTCAGATAATAAGCTATTACAAATAATGAATCTCTAATAAAACGAAAACAAATTCCATCTGATCCATATGCATTAGAGTCTTTCAGATTTTTTATTACTAAGATTACTGTATTACAATCTACTGTAGTAGGGTTAAAGACATCAGTACTTCTATTGAATGCACTATGTTCTTCCAAATTTATATTATTATTATTATTGCTACCATCATCACTATTATCATTACCATTACTACCACCATCATTATTATTTACACCATTATCAACATTTCTATTATTATTACTACTACCATCATCATTATTATTACCACCATTACTATTATTGATTTCATTTATTATTTCTTTTTTTGTTTTTTCAAAGGTTTTTTTCCCCACTTCAGCGAAAAAATTATTGAACTCTTCTGCTTTAGCACTTACATCTACCTCATCGGGTATAATTGATATGTTACTACTTTTATTACAGTTATTGGAAAGCATGGTTTTAGCAATTTTCCATGTATCAGAGATATTGCCTTTAGCGTTTTGAAATTCATTTTTGTAATACTGTTTCTTACTGTTACTTAATAATGATTTTACTTGTTTCTTATGCTCTGTAAACTTTTCTCTTAAAGGGATATTATCTCTTTGTAGTTTTACTTCATTTTGTAGTTTGTCTCTTTCTTTCATAATGTTTTTTATGTCATCTGTTATCCAAGGAGCGGGGGGACGAAATATTTCTCTTGTCACGAGTGGTGCACATCGATCTATACATGATGATAAGACACTGGTTAAAATTCTTACTTGTTTATTTATATTATCGGTATATATTATTTCATTTAATTTATGTACTTCATTCATAAGTAAACTACAAAGTAATTCTTGTGAATAATTTCTTAAGCATCTGAATGTTTTAAAGATTGGTTGTCTCTTTGGTTTGCGAATATTTAGGGACGTTACAATTTCCTCGTGGTCTGCTATAGGGCTTGGCATTACGTCACACTTAGTTATCATATGTTTGGAGTTTGTTATTACTAGATCGATTTGGGAAACTGAAGTGGGAGTGATTCTAGTTGGTTTATTTATAATCTGTTCTAGATTTAAATTCTTAATAAGTCTACTCATTTTATTTTCTCTTTTTAGTTGATCATCATTAAAATCGCCATATATAAAAACTGGTTTGTTTTTTAAAATTATCTCCTTAAAAACGTCCAAAATATAGCTAAAGGAGGTTACCGAGGCTTTGGGGTGGCGGTACACGCAGCCTATGATAATAGAAGGAAACTTTTTATGTTGGACAGAGATCCATTTATCTTCCACTCCTTCGTGCTTCTCAGTTTCAAGATTTAGTTCAGTGGCCTTCAAATAATTTTTAACATATAAACATACACCTCCACCTCTACCACTGTCATAGCGATAAATATTATATGAAGGAATATTAATAAATGCATTATTAATTGACGGATACAGCCATGATTCGCTAATGCAAAGAACATCAATATTTTCTTGTACAAGCTTATGTTCAATTTCTAGTATATGGGATAACAGGGATTGTGCATTTATATGTACGACAGATAATCTATCATTATATTTACAAGTAACTTTCACATCGACAGCAGTAACAGCAACAGCAGGAGACGAGGTATTACCATGTTTCATTGGGGTGGTATCCATGATCATAGTTGTAGTTTCGACTGTATGATTCTGCTGGGAATTCATCATTGTAGTGTGTTCTGGGGTTAGCCCATGGATCCTGGTGTCTGTACCTGCCGTTGGATGTGTAATGCTGGTTTGAGTACGTGCCGTGGTATGATCGGGCCTTCCCAAAGTTTGTATGCCTAGGTGAGTGTCTAGGGTTGTAAGAGCCATCACTCCAGGAGAAGTCTCTTGTGCTTGGACGGCGATAAGAGAGGTTTGTATCGTGTCTCTTTCTGTAGTCTCGCATATAGGGGATTGTTCCATTTGCTCTTTGCTGTTTATTTTGGTATGACCATTGTTTGCTCCCACGAAATGGCTGGACACTTGTGCCTGTAGGCCATTGATTCAGTTTGTAAGGCACATATTCAAATCCTTTCGATATCGTTATTGCGAAGGAAACCCAGTTTGGTGTGCGATAAAGCTCCTTAATCAAGACTTCTTCAGAAGGAATGCCTTGATTTGTCAGTGTATTACGTATCTCTCTCTCAAAGGGGTTGCCAGGAATGCGAATATATATTTGAGCTGTAACCCTTGCACTTGCATTATTTGGCAACTGTGGCTGTGGGGGAGAGGACTTCGATGGAATGTTTAGAGTAGAGATTGCTGCTTTTTTGTCTTTTCTGTTTTCTTCATTGTTTCGCAGTCTATTGCTGGGTTGGTTATTTGTGCTGGAAGATATAATTTGGGTGTCCTGGTTAGTGACAGTTGCTGTGTTGTTAGGAGTAGTGGAGATTGACTCTATATCTTCTTAGCCCTATTCAGGGT
>JAXCGZ010024221.1:7500-10000 GCA_037179515.1 Halocaridina rubra | reverse complement strand
CTCTCTTTCCTGTAAGATTTGGCTTACCTCATCATAAAATTCTAATAAGTTTGTTACTGTTGATCTTCCTTCTCTGAAGCCATGTTGCCTCACTGACAAAAAGTTGAAGGATTCCAAGTGAAGAGAGATATGTTTCCTTAGTAGTTTCTCCATAACTTTGCAAACTATGCTGGTCAAGGAAACTGGTCTATAGTTCAGAGCCGTATCCCTCCTTCCCTTTTTGAAGATAGGTATCACATTTGCTTGTTTCCAGCATCTTGGAATCTCCCCCGACTCCAATGACTCCTTAAATATGATACTTAGTGCCACTGATATTGTGTTTGCGCATTTTTTAAGCACATGAGGGGATATGTCATCAGGACCTGTAGCTTTATGAACATCTAAATCCATCAGCGCCTTGCATACCTCTGTGGCTGTAAGGTTGATGTTCTCTAATACCGGCCCTTGGGCTTCTATCACTGCAATCTGAGGGGGTGGGGTATTTTCTACTGTAAATACTGACTGAAACTCCTTGTTCAATTCTTTGCAGATCTCTTCGTCCGTCTCAGTGATGCTTCCATCCGCTCTCTTTAGCCTTAAAACCTGTTCTTTTACCTTCAGTTTTCCTCTGATAAAGCTGTGGAAAAGCTTGGGATTTTCTTTCGCCTTCCTGGTGATGTCCCTCTCATAATCTTTCTCTGCCTCTCTCCTTTTGCTTAGGTAGTCATTTCTTGCTCTTTTGTAGGTTTGCCAGGCATTTATGTTTTTTCTCCTCCTATACCTTTTCCAGCATTTGTCTCTCCACTCCTTAGCTCTTTTACACCCATTATCGAACCATTTCTCTCTGGCATGAATTACACCTACTTTGGTGACAGGTATGCAGCATTCTACAATCTTCCCATATTTCTCACAAAAGATGTCATACATTTCTTGTACAGATTTATTGTAAAATAAGGTTCTCCAGTCAATAACTGCAAAAAGCTCATTCATTTTGATGTAATCTCCTTTCTGATAGTTCCTCCTCATGTCCTCAGTGCCTCTACTCTCAGGAAGAATGTCTTCAATGATATACTCCATCAACAACACACAGTGGTCACTCTTTCCAATTGGTGGTTCATACTCAATATTTTCAATATCCAACACATTATCTGTGAACACCAGATCAAGTAGTGATGGCTCATCCCCACCCCTGGCTCTTGTTGGTTCCATTACATGTTGGTGTAGGAAATTCCCTTGTACGCAATCTAGGAATCTTGCCCCAAAGGAGTCCTCACCACTGTGTGGGTCAAGATTTATCCAATCTATCTCTTTATGATTAAAGTCTCCCATAATCAAAATCCTACATTTTTTCTCCCGCGCCATGTTAACAACTGAGTTTATGACTTCAATCGTACCTATATGACTTTCCTCATAAATTTCAAGCCTATTTTGGTTCCTTGGTGGGGTGTATACAACAGTTATTATAATGCTCTCTGACCCAGTATTTATGCGAGCAACAAGAAATTCCCTGAACTCACTTTCTATAGCCAAGTTTATCTCTTCAACTTGAATCCTCTCACTTATGAGCAGTGCTATCCCTCCACCAGTCCTCTCAGATCTTTCGACCCTTAGTATTCTGAAGCCCTTAGGAAAAACTGTGACACTGTTTATGTCCTCACTCAACTTAGTCTCTGTAATTGCTACTATATCTGCCTTACTGTTGTGAATCCTATCTTTTAATTCTACTGCCTTACCAGCTACTCCATCAGCATTTGTGTATAACAATCTTAATGAGGCCCCATCCCCTGATCTTCTGTCATTATCTTCTTTATCTCCCCTTTGTCTGGAAGTATTCCGTAACGAAAATTTTTCTTCTCTTCTTCATTTCTTTCATCATTTAACCTTCTTGCCTCTTGCAACAAGTTTTTGATCTTTCCCATCTCTTCCTGTGTTCTGTATCGTCTAATGAACACTTCTTTGCATTCTTGAAGGTCTTTTAGACTTTTTTTTCTCAACAATATTTCCCTACATGTCTCCCCTCTCTCAAAGGTTACTTTTGTTGGTCTCGGCTTTCCTTCCCTCGAATATTTACCTAGTTGGTGTATGTTTACAATATCCTCAGGACCACATACTACTCCAAGCTTTCTTATCAGGTCTACAACCCTAGCTTTATTTTCTTCAAGTCTCCCCTGCCATGTTGGCTCCTGGGATTCACTTATGCCTGAGATTACCACTGTCTTCTCCTTATCAAGTGCCTGTCTGATGAGTGGGTTTGCCCTTTCCATCACAACGTCTTTCATTTTTTCGATTACTGTCTCTTTATAGTCAACTGTTTGTATGTTTTCCAGTGCCACCACCTTTACAGCCTCTTTTACTGCCACATTCCCCTTTAGTGCATCAGCAAAGGACGTTTTCATGGCATCATTTTCCATATTCAGCTCCTGGAACTCTTTTCTGAACTGTGTGTGTGTGTGTGTGTGTGTGTGTGTGTGTGTGTGTGTGTGTGTGTGTGTGTGTGTGTGTGTGTGTGTGTGTGTGTGTG
>JAXCGZ010024220.1:0-11700 GCA_037179515.1 Halocaridina rubra | reverse complement strand
GTAAGGGGCTGGCCTGTCGTATGAATTTTGGACTTCCATTTGAATTTACCAATTTGTAAGATGACTGGGTTATCTCACCGCTCGTCACCACTGACGTAATGTTTATTACTACGTTATAATTATTAGTACCAGACGGGTACAAGGTAAGAATGGACAAGCAGTGACTCCTTTATCTTAATTTATTCTAGAGTACAACACATTCGACGCCTCAATGCCCCCACCCTATGATTATCACAATCTCTGATCTATTCGTGCCCCTGGCAAAGTTCTAACTAACTGTGTCTGCCCTGGGTGGTTCTTGAAATACCCCCGGGGCAGGGCGTGGCTTGACATCCAATCCTGCCAATGAACTCGAGTGACATCTAGTCCTGCAAATCAACGCCAGGTTCGAAGTGGAGTCCCTCCCTATTTCGGGGCGGGGCTGTTTCAACAAACCTATAGAACGGAAAAGTTCCAGGTCAGAGCGTGGCTATTGGGTAACTCTCCAGGGCATGTACATATGTATGGGCCACATGTTTGTGTTTCTTGTTGTTTAGGAAATGGCTAACTTCCTGGCCTTTCATCCTCACCGGGTACTCGATGCCAGATGCTAAGTCTCATGGTTCCGGTCATTTATCTCCTTGACACTTTCTACAAACATGGGCCGTACATGCAGAAAACAAGCCTCCCACATTTGTTCCAGGTGCCTAGCCATAAATTGCGGTGGTCCCAAAGGAAAGCATGGTCTGCACCCAAAACTCAATAAAAGTGAGGGCATGTAATAAAACATCTGTGCCCTCGACCAACCGTTACAAGTTTCAGATTCTGGCTTCAGCGTACCGGAAGTCATACGACATCCCTCCCAACCAAAACTGAAATATCTCTTATTTCAGTCGAAGCATGGGATATCTTTTGAGAGCTCTTGGATATATCCTAGCTAACACTAGTTTACAATAAAAATGGGGCCGAATTATTTAAGCTATCATCTAAGAATTCCTAGTTCTATGAACACTAAACAATCTTTAGTACAAACATCCCTATATTCAACAAATAAAATTAACTTTAATCATTAGGATTTCAGTGTGTAACTACTCATTATTAAATACTAATTAAGATCACAAGTTAGTTTAGATCATGACGTTACTGTGTCTACTTCTCTCCTTTTTCAAAAGATTTACAAAAGTTGGTTAGCTACAGTAAAAAGATAAATCATGTAGAACATTAGTATGTACGAACATTTAAAATGCGATAGACAATAACATAAATGGAAACTTCCTATCGTTACTATGGGGCATTGATTTGTCTTAAAATTAGGCCTTAAAAAACTACTCCTGAAACAAACTATTGGTTACGATGTGAAAAGTCAGAAAACATTCATCATTCCAATGTGCAATTCCTATTCAGACACACTCTGATATGAAAACTTAATGAACACAAAGATTAAATCATGATTCAAACAATGATAATGCTAAAGCAAAACACTAATATTATTTAAACAGAAGACAACTTATTACTGTCGGTGCAAATCATACAATTCATCAAAGGCACTTATTCAAAAACTATCTTTAAAGGAGTCTCTGAGTTGTCGCTTAAAATTATCTTAAAACTAGGTAAAACAAATAATAAAAGGGGACCTTTTCTTTCCCATTTTTTTCAGTTCTAAAGCGTGGGTTGTTCTTTCCAACAACTAATAAGAGATTTTTAAATACCCTTCTTTCTCTCTGGGATTTCATCAATTCGTTTACATGGCTTTTTAGAGTGTTTTTAGGATATTCAAGACTTTTGTTTTCTCGTTCCCTTGCTCATGAATTCTTGCTAGGCGCGATTCCACGGTTTCTCTCTGGGATTTCATTTCTTCACTCCCCCGCCGTCCTTGCTGCAGGCCCAGGTTCGTACTCTACCATAAATTATCTCCATTTCCAAGATAGGCAAGATAAAGAGGAAGCGATCGATGCACCTTTCTAATCCTTCCAGCCTGGCTTTCTCCTCCCACCCTCGGCCGATCTTGACTAAGACCACCACGTAGGAGACCTGCAACGTCACAGCGATTTCTCTTCCGTACGGCAATCCACACGTACCTTCGAAGCAGACCTCGGGATAAAAATTTGAACCTATGTCACTACTACAGTTGTAAGAAAGGTTCCCTATGACTTCTGAGTACCAACAATGGCCATACGTTGATACTCGGAGGCTATACTTTGCCTCCCCTGCAACTGCAAGTGATTGCAATCTCTATTCAATGGGCAACAGGGACTTGTTTGAGAGGACAAAACTAAAGACTTTTAGAACTTGCAGGTCGGGGCTGCCTAGGAATAGGGTGGTAATGGAAGGTATGTGTCTACACAACTAGATTATTATTCCAAGATACTTAGGACTTAGCTGAGAAACTGCTACATAGCATTACTCTACTATAAATATCAAAAAGAACAATCACTAAATACTGAGAAAAGCCACTAAAGAAATATTCTTATTAGCGGTGGCTACAGTAATATCAAGTATTAATTCAGATAAAAGATACAAATCATCAGGTTACTGCTTATTGCATTTCAAAAATAATAATTAGCAACAGGCCATTGAGAGATAGCAACAATATCAGTCAACATAATAATAACATTACTAATAATCATAATCAAAATAAGAATAATAACAAAATAAAATAAAAATACTAAATCAGAAATCACAATATATATACAATGGAGACTGGCATTCAGAAGTAAGAACAGAGTTCTATACTTATATTTCATAGTAATGCTCATTCTAACACAGTCTCTTTTACTATCCAAATTCCTGCTGTCATAATCTATGTATATATATAGAGCATAAGTGGCAACTCGCTGGCTCCACAATTTGTCAATGGGAGTTCTATCTATTCTCTAAACAGTTGCGACATGTGGCAAAAATATTTATGCAAATGGCGGTACTACCGATGTCTTATCAGTATTTATGCAATAACTGCATGCAACAATCTATCGACTGCAATAAAATGTAGGCACAATTATCGCCTAGCTTCGCTGGAAAAAAAACAAAAAAAGAATCAATGACGGCAACATTCTTGTAGTATCGGAAGGAGCCTCTGTCAGTTTCAGAGTCGAGTGAAAGGTAGGAGAGAGAGAGAGAGAGAGAGAGCGAGAGAGAGAGAGAGAGAGAGAGAGAGAGAGAGAGAGAGAGAGAGAGAGAGAGAGAGAGAGAGACTGGGCGACCTTGAAATACGTTGCGGTTTCCACCCATGTGTCAGCTGAGACGGGCCTCCGTCCTTTAACTTGTACTGAAAATAAAAAAATCGTCGCAGAGTATTTCTAAAAATAAAATAATAAACAAATGGAAGTGAACAAACTTTAGGAATGACTATCGATAGAGTCTTACGTTTATTGTCAGAGGGCTATTCTTATTCCCCATTAACAAAAACAAAAGCAAAAAGAACTTAGTGTACAACTGCAGATATGTCGAAGCATAAATCCATCCCTTTCTGTTTAATATTGCTAAGGACTTTACTGTAACAGCATACACATCCTCGTCTATAATGACAATCCTTTTCTTGCTAAAAATCAGAGGGTTGAGTCGGAGCGCACACACTCTGATGAAATTAAAGCAAAAGATTAAAATCATATGTGACAATATCTCTACTACTATCAACAAAAGTACAAATATCTTTTTCTTAACAGACATCTTATAATGACTTAAATATCATTAATTTTAAATTTAAAACTCAACATATAATTTCTGAGAATCTTAATTATCTTAATTAGCTCAATTATAATTTTAAATTCATAACAGTAACAGTAATTAACAATAATTATTTCTAGATAATCTTTTCAAAACTCTTTAATTAAGATTTTAAAGATTTCTTCAATACAAAAAACTATATAACAAGAACGGGTATCAAAGAATATAAAAAGTCTATCTCTGTGTATGCAATAATAAAACAAAAAGTATATTTCATTAGCAACAGTAAAGAATGCATTTTGCTTAGGTTTCAAAATCTCGTACGGAGTTGTACACGAACAATTCAAACAGAAAATATATATATATATTCTTTTACTATCTCGAATTTGACTTATTTAAATTACTATACAACAGAATTTCCTCCAGAACAGGGAGAAGTTCGACTTATAACTGTTCTGTCTTTGCTTTTACGGGGGTGTGCATGTGGGCGCTGTTTTCTCCCCTGTTCTTTTGACTTCTGGATCAACTTCTGCTCTCTCGAATACGGGAAACAGCTGTGTAACATTCTTGTTGTCATTTCGTGTCAGCTTTCACTCTTTCTTTATGACCAAGCTGAAATAATTTTGATAAACATTATCATGGCTAAAACTCGCAAAGTTTTATTTTATCAATCTAACATATCTCTTCAGACAAATAATGTATATACTGCAGCTAGCAAAGAAAATAAAGTATCATTCATAGATTCACGTCCTTTATCACGTAATATCTATCTTGGAATCTCTCTCGGAAATCGAATAATAATCTCATTGGCGGAGTAGGGGACAAAACAAAAATAAAACAAACTTGGCATCTCAACCATATCTGGGCAGGTGGAGAATCGTTTTCTCAAAAATATCCCTCACTAGATATTGCAACAGCGCATCACCTCCCATAAATATACTCTGATATGGCATGCAGAAGAACCTGGCGGAGCAGGGGAACGACCCTCGCAGAGACTCCCCAATCGTGCTTCCTAACGGTGCTTTCCGCGACTTCACCCCCTAGAGCAACCCCCCATTATACCCCCAGTCATTCATACTCATTCTCTGCCTCACTCGCTGCATCACTTACAAAACAATCGTCCCCTTGCTGTAAAATTCCCTTTAATTTACAACGTTGGTTTCCCTTTCCCGATCTCTCTGAAGAAGAGTAAGGGTGAAATCTCGGTTGGGCCGCACGGTCACAGACTGCCTCACCAGTCCTAGGTCCCATTCTAACGAACAAACAAACATTCTACTCCCTTGAAGCTACGTTTGGGTGACACTGAAAAACCTCCCCTATTCTAGGACAGCACAAATTACTCTAATTTACTCTTACTTTCACCTGCATAGCGCGAAATTAAAAAACTCATCTCTAAACAATATCACAAAATTTCTTATTCTTCAAAAAAAACATGCCACACACGTATCGTAATGTTAATCTCTTCATCATAACAACAATAAAAAAAAACAATCTATCATTTATGTCTTTCTTTCGCTAAAACATTACTCCCGCGGAGAAAAACAAACAAAAAAAGAAAGAACCTTGAAAACAGGCGCAATCTTAACTCGATTTCTTACGCTTTAAGAAATTAATAAAAAAATGATTTTACACGTACATTAAATATCAAAGATCAGTACAATTACTACATATTCATAATAACGAGGTTGGGAGATCGATTGGTCACTTCCGCATTCCTTTCTCGAAAATCACACGTGGTCTATGAAAAACTTAAAAGCAGATGCACGTATATTTCTCACTATAATTCTTACGCTTAAGAAATTAATATACTGTAATAGTGATTGCACGTATATTAAATTTGTCAATTAAAATCAATACATTCGCGTTCTTAAAATTCAATTTAGGCATTACTACAAATAAATGGAACACACTTCCAACGCAATTTCTTTACATTACTCAACTTATAACAAAAAACGGAGTTTATTACTGCTTATAGCTATTAGTACAAATTATCCATGTTAGTAATGGGTACAGAAATTCTACTTTTATCTACTTATTAGGCGCCACACCCCTCATATGCGGGTTGGCTGAGTCAAAGCATAACTACAAGATAAAATGGCGGCGTCCACCGACCTCAATTTCTATCACTAATTGTCCCATTACTCACTGGATACAGATCACAAGTACTTAGCTATTTTAAGGAGGTGGTCCTGAAGAACTTCATGGCGGAAGGCAAGGAAGGAGGGGGTTCTCCTTCTTCTCTCGAGTAAAATCGACGAATCGCCGTCTTCTTGGTCGGATCCGGCAACTTATATTTCTTGTAATGGGCATTTTCACTCAATGCTCCGGTCACACTTCGGCTTACTAAGAAATATCTTAGGAATAGTTCCTTAAAAGTTTCATAATATTCTCTGTTTGACCACTCGTCACTTCTCATCCGCAGACCCAAGTATTTCAGGAAGTCGGTCGCGGGAATTATGGACGGACATTCTAGGTCTTTTCCATTTGCGCCGTCGAGGTATAAAAGTGAATTTTTGACTCGAGGCTCCTTTACAACCAGGGCACAGGGTGGGGGCTTGTCCTGCTGCGTTCCCTGTGTCACCACGGGGCTCGGAGCGGCAGGCTGTTCGTCGATGTTTGAGGCGTCGGTTTCTCTGTCGGCGTCGACCAAGTTCCTTCTCGACAGAGCGGCGTCGGCAGGAGTTTGTAGGTGCCGCACGTGCTCCTCCAGTTCGAGAATTCTCCGGTGTTTTGCCTCGTCACTCATTTCTTGAATTTGAAGATGTTGGATTTCTGCTTTTGCCATTCTTATTTTCTTTTCTTCGCACTGGTTTCTTCTGATATGAGAGTCTCTTCGTATGTTTTCCAGGCGTGATGATCCGTACTGCGCTGCCACCAAGTTGTCGTATGAATTTTGGACTTCCATTTGAATTTACCAATTTGTAAGATGACTGGGTTATCTCACCGCTCGTCACCACTGACGTAATGTTTATTACTACGTTATAATTATTAGTACCAGACGGGTACAAGGTAAGAATGGACAAGCAGTGATTCCTTTATCTTAATTTATTCTAGAGTACAACACATTCGACGCCTCAATGCCCCCACCCTATGATTATCACAATCTCTGATCTATTCGTGCCCCTGGCAAAGTTCTAACTAACTGTGTCTGCCCTGGGTGGTTCTTGAAATACCCCCGGGGCAGGGCGTGGCTTGACATCCAATCCTGCCAATGAACTCGAGTGACATCTAGTCCTGCAAATCAACGCCAGGTTCGAAGTGGAGTCCCTCCCTATTTCGGGGCGGGGCTGTTTCAACAAACCTATAGAACGGAAAAGTTCCAGGTCAGAGCGTGGCTATTGGGTAACTCTCCAGGGCATGTACATATGTATGGGCCACATGTTTGTGTTTCTTGTTGTTTAGGAAATGGCTAACTTCCTGGCCTTTCATCCTCACCGGGTACTCGATGCCAGATGCTAAGTCTCATGGTTCCGGTCATATATCTCCTTGACACTTTCTACAAACATGGGCCGTACATGCAGAAAACAAGCCTCCCACATTTGTTCCAGGTGCCTAGCCATAAATCGCGGTGGTCCCAAAGGAAAGCATGGTCTGCACCCAAAACTCAATAAAAGTGAGGGCATGTAATAAAACATCTGTGCCCTCGACCAACCGTTACAAGTTTCAGATTCTGGCTTCAGTGTACCGGAAGTCATACGACAGGCCGAGCCAAAGAATACGCATTCATCATATCCAAAACATACCTGGTTCGCAAGCTCCTTGGAGTAAAAACTTGTCATAATCCCCCCCACCTGTTAGGGTGAGAATCTTCTAGATCTAGACAACATAATTTTGAGAATCTTCTAATGAAGAAATCTGTACGTTTTAAACAGGGTTAGCTTATCAAAAATACCTCTAAAGGAGTGAATGTATCTAAATAGATCACACACACTTCATAATCAGTTAAACTGTATTTCAAACATAAATTGGTAATAAACACAGAGCGGCAAGTCCAGCAACACACTGATATTAAAAACCAAATGCCTGTTCAACGGTATGAAACTGTAACCGAAACTGGTTCGTACAAATTCTCTTCTCCGGAGCCATTTGAGGGACTCGAAGGAGAGAATAATGACACTCCATTGTCTGGCAGCCACTATCAAGACAGAAGGGGCAGTGAGTACCCCATATAATGAGTAGGGTCAGAGTGGCATAGATTCTTGACGATTTTGGACATCTAATAAGGGCAAAACTGTCCGTCCCGTTGGTAGTTTATGTATTTCAATATCCTTAAAAAAAAAAAAAAAAAAAAAAAAAAAACACGATAGTAGAGTAGGAACAATTCTCGACTCAAAAGTTGACAGATCCGCGATTAAGCCCACCGTGGGACGTTAGGATAGTAATAATAATAATAATAAGCCTTTATTTCCAAAGTACATTGGGTATTCAAATAAGATACATATATATTCCAGATAGACATCTGTGGTGTACGATATAGACATACTAAAACAAACAAATCATAAAGATGAGTGTACCATTAAAAATTACAAGTAAAATCTTCCTTTAAGAGTAACTTCTTAAGATTATATTTAAAAGTATACACTGAACCAGCATTTTTTAGTTCTCTGGGAAGCTGATTATATAAATGAGGTCCACGAATGTTTATATCTCTTGAGCCAATATCAGTTTTAGACCTTCGTACTAATAAATCTTCCCATTGACGGGTAGTTAACCCGGTAACTGAGCTTACTGTAGAAAAATTATACAAGCAATCAGGAAGATTGTTTCTTAGTATATTAAAAACAAAGGTACATATATCAAAAACATATTTATCTCTAATCTTTATCCATTCTAGATCTTTTAAAACAGGAGAGATGTGCTCGTGTTTTCTTACATTGCCAACAGCCACTCGTGCTGCAAAGTTTTGTAACTTTTGTATTCTTTGTACTTGAGTCTTATTTGTACATCCCCAAACTTTGAGACAGTAATTTATTAAACTCATAGCTAAGGACTGGACAATTATCATACGAGTTGATGTTTCAAATGAGTCTTTTACCCTATTTAGATATATTAGAGTACCCATTACTTTTTTATAAATTTCATCTATATGCATTTCAAAATTCATGTAACGGTCAAAATAGACACCTAGGTTCTTTACCGAGTTCATTGGCTTAATGATATTACCGTTAAAATTTATATGAAGATTGTCATCAACTTCTGATAATAATTGTCTGGATCCGATAAGAATAGATTGAGTTTTAGTTTCATTAAGTAACAAACCATTTTTTAGAAAATAACGTTTAGCCATATACAAAATTTCTTCTGCTCTACGAATAATATTTTCTAAATAATTAATTTCTCCTTCAATTAAGATTTGAGTATCGTCAGCATATTGAATGACATAACAGTTAGGTATATATTTTACTAGATCGTTTACATATATTAGAAAAAAGTATAGGTCCTAGGATCGATCCCTGAGGGACCCCAAACAATACCTTCTTGGAACTTGAAACTACATCTTTTATTCTGACTGACTGGTAGCGGCTTTTTAAATAGTTCTCGAACCAGCTTGGGTCAATGTTCATTTTTTTGCATTTTTCTAATAATATACTATGGTTTACACTATCAAAAGCTTTAGAAAGATCGAGTAGTAGTAACAATATTTTCTTATTATCTATATTTTTGTATATTTCATCTGATATTTTCAATAAGGCAGTTTCAGTTGATAATTTTGGCCTGAAACCGTGTTGACTTTTTGCAATAAGTTTATTTTTTTCAAGAAACTCACTTAACTGATTTGCAACAATCTTTTCAAGTATCTTTGATAAAATTGGTAGTAAAGAGATTGGTCTATAGTTAGAGACGTCGTCAGGATTTCCATTTTTAAAACCAGGAATTACATGGGGATTTTTCCATAAATCTGGGTAAATATTGGTAGCTATGGAAGTATTGATTATTACCGTCAGATAATATGCTATTACAAATAATGAATCTCTAATAAAACGAAAACAAATTCCATCTGATCCATATGCATTAGAGTCTTTCAGATTTTTTATTACTAAGATTACTGTATTACAATCTACTGTAGTAGGGTTAAAGACATCATTACTTCTATTGAATGCACTATGTTCTTCCAAATTAACATTATTATTATTATTACTACCATCATCACTATTATCATTACCATTACTACCACCATCATTATTATTTACACCATTATCAACATTACTATTATTATTACTACTACCATCATCATTATTATTACCACCATTACTATTATTTATTTCATTTATTATTTCTTTTTTCGTTTTTTCAAAGTTTTTTTTCCCCACTTCAGCGAAAAAATTATTGAACTCTTCTGCTTTAGCACTTACATCTACCTCATCGGGTATAATTGATATGTTACTACTTTTATTACAGTTATTGGAAAGCATGGTTTTAGCAATTTTCCATGTATCAGAGATATTGCCTTTAGCGTTTTGAAATTCATTTTTGTAATATTGTTTCTTACTGCTACTTAATAATGATTTTACTTGTTTCTTTTGCTCTGTAAACTTTTCTCTTAAAGGGATATTATCTCTTTGTAGTTTTACTTCATTTTGTAGTTTGTCTCTTTCTTTCATAATGTTTTTTATGTCATCTGTTATCCAAGGAGCGGGGGGACGAAATATTTCTCTTGTCACGAGTGGTGCACATCGATCTATACATGATGATAAGACACTGGTTAAAATTCTTACTTGTATATTTATATTATCGGTATATAGAATTTCATTTAATTTATGTACTTCATTCATAAGTAAACTACAAAGTAATTCTTGTGAATAATTTCTTAAGCATCTGAATGTTTTAAAGATTGGTTGTCTCTTTGGTTTGCGAATATTTAGGGACGTTACAATTTCCTCGTGGTCTGCTATAGGGCTTGGCATTACGTCACACTTAGTTATCATATGTTTGGAGTTTGTTATTACTAGATCGATTAGGGAAACTGAAGTGGGAGTGATTCTAGTTGGTTTATTTATAATCTGTTCTAGATTTAAATTCTTAATAAGTCTACTCATTTTATTTTCTCTTTTTAGTTGATCATCATTAAAATCGCCATATATAAAAACTGGTTTGTTTTTTAAAATTATCTCCTTAAAAACGTCCAAAATATAGCTAAAAGAGGTTACCGGGGCTTTGGGGTGGCGGTACACGCAGCCTATGATAATAGAAGGAAACTTTTTATGTTGGACATAGATCCATTTATCTTCCACTCCTTCGTGCTTCTCAGTTTCAAGATTTAGTTCAGTGGCCTTCAAATAATTTTTAACAAATAAACATACACCTCCACCTCTACCCCTGTCATAGCGATAAATATTATATGAAGGAATATTAATAAATGCATTATTAATTGACGGATACAGCCATGATTCGCTAATGCAAAGAACATCAATATTTTCTTGTACAAGCATATGTTCAATTTCTAGTATATGGGATAACAGAGATTTTGCATTTATATGTACGACAGATAATCTATCATTATATTTACAAGTAACTTTCACATCGGCAGCAGTAACAGCAACAGCAGGTGACGAGGTATTACCATGTTTCATTGGGGTGGTATCCATAGTCATAGTTGTAGTTTCGACTGTGTGATTCTGCTGGGAATTCATCATTGTAGTGTGTTCTGGGGTTAGCCCATGGATCCTGGTGTCTGTACCTGCCGTTGGATGTGTAACGCTGGTTTGAGTACGTGCCGTGGTATGATCGGGCCTTCCCAAAGTTTGTATGCCTAGGTGAGTGTCTAGGGTTGTAAGAGCCATCACTCCAGGAGAAGTCTCTTGTGCGTGGACGGCGATAAGAGAGGTTTGTATCGTGTCTCTTTCTGTAGTCTCGCGTATAGGGGATTGTTTCATTAGCTCTTTGCTGTTTATTTTGGTATGACTGTAGTTTGGGATATTTTGTAGAATACCCAGGTTGTGTCCATTGTTTGCCCCCACGAAATGGCTGGACACTTGTGCCTGTAGGCCATTGATTCAGTTTGTAAGGCACATATTCAAATCCTTTCGATATCGTTATTGCGAAGGAAACCCAGCTTTA
>JAXCGZ010024219.1:5000-11742 GCA_037179515.1 Halocaridina rubra | reverse complement strand
ATTTCTATCATCTTAAATGTTCAGATACTTAACAACTTACATAAAAGTACTGAAGAGCAGATATATTCTTTACTTGAGAAAAATTAATAATAATAATAATAATAATATAATATAATAATAATAATAATAATAATAATAATAATAATAATGATAATGATAATAATAATAATAATAATAATAATAATAATGATTAATAATAATATAATAATAATAATAATAATAATAATAATAATAATAAAAATTTAATAATAATAATAAGAATGATAATAATAATAATGATAATAATAATAATAAAAATTACAATAATAAGAATAATATCTACTTTCCATGCACACATCTCAGAAAGGGGACAGAGAGAGAGAGAGAGAGAGAGAGAGAGAGAGAGAGAGAGAGAGAGAGAGAGAGAGAGAGAGAGAGAGAGAGAGAGACTCACCCATTAAAAGGCTTCGTATTATTCCCAAAGAAGATCACAGGTGAACACAGGGTCAGGATTCAGAAATTCACTTCCTATTAAGTATATAGGTAAAGACGCGGGAACTGTCAAGGAAAATATAGTAATACTATTATCTTAACATGATATGCAATATATGAACATTACATTGCCTACATACATGCATGCAAACAAACATATATAATTCACAAATACCTGTATTCAATCATGAACGTATATGAGTCTTGAACGCACAAAAATAGTACGGCATTATGTATACTGAATATCTCTCCATGTCTCTGATAAGCAACATAAGGAAATATTAATCTTAAATGTGTATATCAATATGAAGAAAAAAAATACTATTCTAAAAGAATTGGAAGAATATGTGATAACATCTCATCTTCTTATGCAATACAGATAATTTTACAAATATTTGTTTGCTATACAATTTGCATTTTGCAAAGTTTTTATTCTCACGATCAAAAGCAATGACATCTGTCATATCCTAGTCCATTTCAGTATACTGAATTCCTCAATGGCAAAAACAATAGGTATTTGCTAAGAATATTAAAAAAAAAAAAGCATAATGATAGGACTACTCTAGGTTCTAATCTGCAACAGTTCATAGCCTAATCTGATATCTTACCTAACAGTGACGTTGCAAAAAATAGGTAATTCCATCGTCCTATCCCTAATTGCAAGATAATACCATCAAGGTCATCGTAGGTCGACATCTGTAATAAAAAAAAAGTAAAAATTAAATGAAATGGAGAAATTTCTAGATTTCAGTTTCGGGTCTTATGTAAAATGAGCCACATTGGATACCATGTTTGCCATCCGAACAGTGCCAGTTTCTTACCAAACCATGCTTAGTATTAAATAAAAATGATGCATCGCTTAGGGTATCATAATTAGTCCCTATTCGCATGGGGATGGACCCCCATGGTGGGATCGAATTCTGGTTAGTTGCCCCGACACGCGCACTCTATCAATGAGTTGCCTCGGCCCCCATAATAATAATAATAATAATAATAATAATAATAATAATAATAATAATAATAATAATAATAATACTAATAATAATAACTAAAATATACCATGTCATTAAAATTAAACCAACAGACAAACCAGTACTCTTCATCCTCTCTCATAAGGCTCTTATCTACAACAGGCCATAACCAGGTGAGTGCGGACAATGTGCAGAATTAAAAATTTGTATAATTATGTAAGAAAGGGGTTAAAGGAGGCGATATATATATATATATATATATATATATATATATATATATATATATATATATATATATATATATATATATATATATATATATATATATCATATTTGGATTACACTGATAACTGTAAAGCTAATAATAACAACAATAGTCGTCTCACCCACGATACCGCATAAGATTTTGTGAGTATACCCAATATATATAATTCGAAGAGAAAAAAAAACTGACTTCAGAGGATTGAATGTGTACATCTACCACTCATAAATGGAAAAATAAAATGACTGTTCCAAAAGTATGCACCGTTTCATGTGTCATAATTCATTTCCATTCCAATGATGTTGTCACATATTGGAACTTAGGTCTTAAAACCGGATGCCCTTCCTAAAACCCCGCGATGGGATCGAACCCGCGTTAGTACGCTACCACTAAAATCTGTCCTGAGGCTTTAAAAAAAATTGTGCCCCTTGTCAAATCATGCGTTAAATGAATACGAATAATAAGAAAAGGGGTCAGGACCTAAAACACTAAATCTAGCCCTGCAGTTCTGCCCTTCAAATACAGATCTCAGAATACATGTCGCCTCAGCAGTCTTGAAGAATTTCACCTTTCAGTAATACTCTTCAGACATCAATTACGTCACCAAATTAGGCATAAAAGAAATACAAGAAATCATACCCTTTTTTTGTCTCACACTTCAATGAGTACAATTAAAGATAATGGCCCGATTTCTTAAACAGTGTAAACCTAAGATATCATATTGTTAGTAAGACACATACAAATTACTACTACTATATACCTTGGCTGTTTCCCCCATTGGGGGGGGGGGTAGCCGACATAAAAAAGAAACAAAACTAGAGTTTGGGGAGCAGCTACTCTCCCCTCTAATGGATTTCATAAACGCATCTGACGCGGTTCTGTGTATGGCTAGGATCCCGTACGGAATCCTAACCATACACAGAACCGCATCAGATGCGTTTATGAAATCCATTTGTGTGTCTAGCTAACTAACAATATGGTATCCTAAGTTTACACTGTTTAAGAAATCGGGTCAATGAGAGCGTACTTGTGTACATAAAAAGAATGTAGCCACGGAATAGCACTGATTTTTCTTATTGCAGGTCTATGTATGTAAAAAGCACCATTTTATTTCAAAATGAGACCTAAATCGTATGGGGGTGGACGAAGACTCGTTGGAGCTGGGGGATTAAGGTTTGATGTCCTCTTTAACGCCTCCAGGTGGGCTAGAATATAACGTAACCTATCCTAACCTTATATAATCCAATATAACTTGATTCTGTCGGTGCTCTGCCATCTGTGAATTTTTCTCATAAAATTCTTTTAAGGACCCAAAACTACCCCCCCAGATTTCCGCTGACAAGGTCGGCTTGACCCTGGGCCTACTACTCTTAGTAAACCCATGCCTTACCCCTGCCAACTCAGCATGCATAATGAATACATGAACTTAGGGTAGTGGAAGAGTATTAAATACTCCGAATACGTCTACATATGAAAAGAATAAGTCTTTCAGGCCTACTAGTGAAAGAAAAAATGTTCTAACCCCCGTCAACTCAGTATTAATAATAACTACAATCGGGGAACTAAAGAGCTAGACAAAGACCGGGAAAGTATATTGCATAAATCAACGATATCATGCACTTTAATACAGAAGCTAATTATATCACACACACCAGTCACGGCTATCGAAGTGGAGTAGTTACTGGGCCTCCCTTTGAAGTCAATTTAACACTAATTACGATGCGTGCCCCATTCACTTTTTATACTGTAGTTTGATTGCGCGATAAGTGTTGCCAGATTCGCTAGATTCACATTCCGATGCTTTCATGGCTATTATGCCATCCATTAATGTGCATACGTTACCCTGTGTTTACCTAAACAACTTTTATATAGTTTTCAAAGTCAAAAATAATATACCCAGTTACTTCAAGCTACTTCAAGGCAAGAGATAATTTAGGTTTGGACATAGACTTGTTAAAGCTTTGGAATTAAGGCTTAGATGCCCTTCCTAATGCTCAGCGGTTAACTTGAAGATAGGATTTGTCACTTCCCAAGTCGAGCACTATAACAACTATGCAACCGCGTTCTCCGTCATATACGAAACACTCAGTAATTATAGAAAAACCTTTGTATTAATTTATCTATTTATGCATATTTTTTCTCTCTCTATCTATCTATCTATCTATCTATCTATCTATCTATCTATCTATCTATCTATCTATCTATCTATATATATATATATATATATATATATATATATATATATATATATATATATATATATATTTATTTATTTATTTATATCTAACTTTTAAAATGCTCATCCCTCTTGCCAGTTTAGTGATGTGTACGTGCAAAAAGGTTGAAGACCGCAGCCATTGTTTATCAACACGCTCTCAGCTAGGCAAGTGAACGTCAATATTAATATTATTAACATAATAGTCAAGGGACCGTCGTAACGGAGTGATTAGAGAGCTTGAGTCGGGAAATGACAAACCTCTACTCGAGCCTACCGCAGGTCATTAAGAGCATCCAGACTTTAACACCCCAGCTCCAACCTGCTTGCACCCACCCCCATTTGAAAGAGGTTTAATAACTTTATAGAGACCCATAAAACGACATAAAACAACACTGTCATTATTATGCAATGTAAAGACATTCAGTGGTGACAAGATTTACTAGGAATTCAGGGTTTATTCTGGGACTGGGGTCAAGTAAAAATCCCTCACACAGAGTTCACTAGAAATTATAAATATTTAACTTCATTGGAAAAGGAAATTCCCCCTTGCATCCAATCATACGGTGCCTTCTTAATTTATGATTATTATATATTAACCTAAATTAACCTATTCTAAAAAAATATATTTTGGGGAACATCTTGGCAATCACTTACTTTGGCGAACTTGTCAAAACATACTAAAATTTTGCAGCAAACTGAAAGCAATTGAAGGCTTAAAACGATGCAATATGGTTGCAATCAAGAAGTTGGCCAACCCACCTACCTCCATGACTGTCTAACTCAGAACCAAAATGGGGTTAGCTACTTTAAAAAAGGGAAACATATAATTAAAAAGTTATCCAACACTAGACATGCACGTGAACACAAATGCACGAAGCAAGAGCATGTGTAATCTCAATACTTGTATAACTATCTATATACAAAAGCTATAATCCCCCTGAAAAGGAAGATGGCCAAGTCAAAGCAAAATAAATCTTAATTGTGGGAGGAAAATAAAAAGGAAGGGATACCCAGTTCCCTCGCTCCTCTCCACTCATTCGACTTTATAACATGCAGGAGAACACAGAGAAGGTATTCTTGCAACCCCCCGAGAGAATATTCGCACATACAATGTTTAAAAGGCGTGATAATCGACTAATACATCCTATTAGGTTAAAATAATAAAAGATAATAATAGTGATTACTACTCTATAAATTGTGTCTTTGCTATTCCTAGTGCAATGAACTCAGAATTGCATGGTGCAGAGCGCATGCTTTCGCCATAGATTTGAGAGTATTTGGGTCACTACCAAATATCCTTCGTATGTTAAAAGACCACCACGGTACGTTAGGAAGAGCCACCAGCCATAAATCCCCACTTCCAACCTGTCTGTGTCCACTCTATTTATATGGGAATTCATAGCGTCACAAAAACAGCAAAAAAGAAAAATAAATAAACAGACATTGGGAAAGCAAACAGATTCAACGCGGTGGTGGTCCCAGGCCCAGATAAACGCAGAGGGTTGGTTTCTGGAAGGGCATCCGACCGTAACACTTTGAATTAAGGCCAGTAATAAAATCGTTAACTACATGATTTGATGAGTGAAGTTTATTGTAGAACAGGATCTCAATTCATTCGGGATTCTATTAATTACAATAATTAGATATGTGGAGACAGTAATGTAACATTATCTAGCTTTCGGAAGTGTGAAAATGTATATTCTGCAGCTCTCAGAACATTAGATGTGTGGCACTAAAAAAGCAACATTATCTAAACAAAACTGAGTTGACAAGGAAACTATTCAGCCTGCAACTCTATCTATCTATCTATTTATCTATCTATCAGTAAATAAGGAGTTTCCTAAATTTGAGTAAGACTGACCAAGTCTATGCAAAAGTTTTGACTCAGGAAGTTACAAGCCCGATTTTAATCCCGAAGAGGGGCGTTATGATGAGCATCCAGCCTTAATTTTTCTTTTATTTGCTCCATTTATATATATATATATATATATATATATATATATATATATATATATATATATATATATATATATATATATTGCAATGAGTCAAAAAACTTTTGTTATTGTTTTTCTAATAGTATATTTAGGTAGGAATCACACTCCTGCGTCACCGAAAATTCCTGGAGACAAATACACAATAGCAAATATTTTCATCAGTTAATAGAAATTTTACAATATAATTATTAAGGACATTGAAAACAATGAAACATATTCAAAGCAAAATTTAAAATAAATGAGTGAATAAAGTAAATTATACATATACATATAGGTTTGGCCAAAAACTCAGCTTTTAATTTTTCTGTCCTTCTGGGTGAGGGATTATCCTTCTCAAGCAATACAGTTCCTAATCCATGTCGGTATTAAAGAGTAGTGATCAGTAGGAAGGGCCACAGTGAGGTAATCCCTCACCAAAAGGGTAAAAAAAAAAAAAAGATTAAGCACTAACTCTTGGCCTATCCTATACAAGTGACTTGAAAAAACTGGTTCAGTTCCTAAGCCATGTCGGTATTAAAGAGTACTGATCAGTAGGAAGGGCCACAGTGAGGTAATCCCTCACCAAGAAGGGTAAAAAGAAAAAATTAAGCACTAACTCTTGGCCTATCCTATACAAGTGACTTGAAAAAACTGGTTCTTTCCTCATCTTGTTAGGAGAATGGGGGTAATTACAGTTAACTGTTATTTAACGATTATATAATTGGCTCTCTGTTGTTGTTGCGCTTTCTTTGCTCTCATTTTTTCTATCTGTCATATGCATTATCATGCTCTTCATTCAAGAATTAGTATGACCTTTTTTGTTCTCATTATCCGGCAAAGAAAA
>JAXCGZ010024218.1:0-11777 GCA_037179515.1 Halocaridina rubra | reverse complement strand
ATAGGTGGAAATGTTATGGAATGGATAAAAACTTACTTAGAAGGAAGGGAACAGAGGGTTAAAGTAAGACAATCAGTGTCTGAATGGAGAAGAGTTAGTAGTGGAGTTCCAAAGGGTTCAGTTTTAGGGCCACTTTTGTTCCTTATATATGTAAATGACCTACCAGAGTCTGTAAATTCATTCATAAATATGTTTGCAGATGATGCAAAGATTGTGAAGAAAGTAAAAAACGAGAACAATGGTAGAAAACTTCAGGAGGATCTAAATAATCTGCATGAGTGGTCAGAAAAGTGGCTAATGAAATTCAATACTTCAAAATGTAGGGTAATGAGAATGGGTACAAGTGCAAGAAGGCCCAAGCTTAAGTACTCGGTGGCTGGAGTACAACTTCAAGAGACAGAAAATGAGAGAGATCTAGGAGTAAACATACTGGCAGATTTGTCTCCAGAAATACATATAAATGGCATAGCAAGGGCAGCATATGCATTCTTATCAAATGTAAGGGTAGCCTTCAGGCACATGGACAAGGAAATGTTCAGAAATATTTATGTAACCTATGTGAGGCAAAAACTCGAATATGCAGCCCCCTTTTGGAATCCGCACTTGAAAAAGCACATAGCTAAGCTTGAAAAAGTTCAAAGACATGCCACGAAACTGGTGCCAGAAATACGCAATCTCAGTTATGATGAGAGGCTGAGGGATTTAGACTTACCATCACTCGAAGCTAGAAGATTGTGGGGGGGATATGGTGACAGTCTTTAAATTCCTTCATGGTTATGATAGAGTGGATAGGGATCGAAATTTTGATATGGCTGGCTCTAGAACTAGAGGTCATAGTTTGAAGCTTCATAAGAAAACTTCTTTGCAGGATGTAAGGAAATACTTTTTCAGTGTAAGAGTAGTTGATAATTGGAATTGGCTAAGCGAGGAGGTAGTTAATGCTATCTCAATCCATAGTTTTAAGGACAGGTATGATAAGTATCACTAAGTATAAAATATAACCGATCAGGAGACGGGAAGATACGAGCTTTGGGCTCTTTCTCGTAAACACAATTAGGTAATCGCACACACACACACACACACACACACACACACACACACACACACACACACACACACACACACACACACACACATATATATATATATATATATATATATATATATATATATATATATATATATATATATATATGCATTTATATATATATATATATATATATATATATATATATATATATATATATATATATATATATATATATATATATGCATATATATATATATATATATATATATATATATATATATATATATATATCTATATATATATATATATATATATATATATATATATATATATATATATATATATATGTGTGTTTGTGTGTGTGTGTGTGTGTGACCTGAAATATAGCGTTATTTTTTCTATGCGTTGTTTCACTGATGGGCTTCCTTCCCATTTAGTGCTGTATGCTAGCAGTTTTTGCTCATTCAAATACACACACATATATATATATATATATATATATATATATATATATATATATATATATATATATATATATATATATATATATATATATATATATATGAATCATTTTTTACCCCGACCGGGACTCGAACCTAGGACTTGTGATTACTAAGTCAAGGCGCTACCACTACACCACAGAAGGTTAAAAGGAATCCAACCTTATAGCTTATATCTGCTATACTTAGGAATGAACGCATTCTAACTGAATGCCACTATGTTCATATTACAGATTCCCCAACCTCACTCGTGGCTTCATTTTAGCATTTAATTCAATTCCCAATCTCATTCCGGCCATGAAATAACCAATTAAGCACATTACATTTGTGAAAACATGAATAATTTTTTACCCAGACCGGGACTCGAACCTAGGACTTGTGATTACTAAGTCAAGGCGCTACCACTACACCACAGAAGGTTAAAAGGAATCCAACCTTATAGCTTATATCTGCTAGCCTTAGGAATGAATGCATTCTATCTGAATGCCACTATGTTCATATTACAGATTCCCCAACCTCACTCGTGGCTTCATTTTAGCATTTAATTCAATTTCCAATCTCATTCGGGCCATGAAATAACCAATTAAGCACATTACATATGTCAAAACATGAATCATTTTTTTACCCCGACCGGGACTCGAACCTAGGACTTGTGATTACTAAGTAAAAGCGCTACCACTACACCACAGAAGGTTAAAAGGAATCCAACCTTATAGCTTATATCTGCTATACTTAGGAATGAACGCATTCTAACTGAATACCACTATGTTCATATTACAGATTCCTCAACCTCACTCGTGGCTTCATTTTAGCATTTAATTCAATTCCCAATCTCATTCGTGCCATAAAATAACCAATTAAGCACATTACATATGTCAAAACATGAATCATTTTTTACCCCGACCGGGACTCGAACCTAGGACTTGTGATTACTAAGTCAAGGCGCTACCACTACACCACAGAAGGTTAAATGGAATTTAACGTTATAGCTTATATCTGCTATACTTAGGAATGAACTCATTCTAACTGAATGCCACTATGTTCATATTACAGATTCCCCAACCTCACTCGTGGCTTCATTTTAGCATTTAATTCAATTCCCAATCTCATTCGCGCCATGAAATAACCAATTAAGCACATTACATATGTGAAAACATGAATCATTTTTTACCCCAACCTTGACTCGAACCTAGGACTTGTGATTACTAAGTCAAGGCGCTACCACTACACCACAGAAGGTTAAAAGGCATCCAACCTTGTAGCTTATATCTGCTATACTTAGGAATGAATGCATTCTAACTGATATAAGCTATAAGGTTGGATTCCTTTTAACCTTCTGTGGTGTAGTGGTAGTGCCTTGACTTAGTAATCACAAGTCCTAGGTTCGAGTCCCGGTCGGGGTAAAAAATGATTTATGATTCGAGTGAGGTTGGGGAATCTGTAATATGAACATAGTGGCATTCAGTTAGAATGCGTTCATTCCTAAGTATAGCAGATATATGCTATAAGGTTGGATTCCTTTTAACCTTCTGTGGTGTAGTGGTAGCGCCTTGAATTAGTAATCACTAGTCCTAGGTTCGAGTCCCGGTCGGGGTAAAAAAATGATTCATCTTTTCACACATGTAATGTGCTTAATTGGATATATATATATATATATATATATATATATATATATATATATATATATATATATATATATATATATATATATATATATATATATATATATATATATATATATATATATATATATATATATATATATATATATATATATATATATATATATATATATATATATATCTGTGATTACCTAATTGTGATTACCTAATTGTGTTTACGGGAAAGAGCCCAAAGCTCGTATCTTCCCGTCTCCTGATCGGTTCCATTTTAGACTTAGTGATCCTTATCATACCTGTCCTTAAAAATATGGATTGAGATAGCATTAACTACCTCCTCGCTTAGCCAATTCCTATTATCAACTACTCTTACACTGAAAAAGTATTTCCTTACATCCTGCAAAGAAGTTTTCTTACGAAGCTTCAAACTATGACCTCTAGTTCTAGAGCCAGCCATATCAAAATATCGATCCCTATCCACTCTATCATAACCATGAAGGAATTTAAAGACTGTCAACATATCCCCCCTCACTCTTCTAGCTTCGAGTGATGGTTAGTCTAATTCCCTCAGCCTCTCATCATAACTGAGATTGCGTATTTCTGGCACCAGTTTCGTGGCATGTCTTTGAACTTTTTCAAGCTTAGCTATGTGCTTTTTCAAGTGCGGTTTCCAAAAGGGGGCTGCATATTCGAGTTTTGGCCTCACATATGTTACATAAATATTTCTGAACATTTCCTTGTCCATGTGCCTGAAGGCTACCCTTACATTTGATAAGAATGCATATACTGCCCTTACTATGCCATTTATATGTATTTCTGGAGACAAATCTGCCAGTATGTTTACTCCTAGATCTCTCTCATTTTCTGTCTCTTGAAGTTGTACTCCAGCCACCGAGTAGTCAAGCTTGGGCCTTCTTGCACTTGTACCCATTCTCATTACCTTACATTTTGAAGTATTGAATTTCATTAGCCACTTTTCTGACCACTCATGCAGATTATTTAGATCCTCCTGAAGTTCTCTACCATTGTTCTCGTTTTTTACTTTCTTCACAATCTTTGCATCATCTGCAAACATATTCATGAATGAATTTACAGACTCTGGTAGGTCATTTACATATACAAGGAACAAAAGTGGCCCTAAAACTGAACCCTGTGGAACTCCACTACTAACTCTTCTCCATTCAGACATTGAGTGTCTTACTCTAACCCTCTGTTCCCTTCCTTCTAAGTAAGTTTTTATCCATTCCAAAACATTTCCACCTATTCTAGCCATTGATTGCAGCTTCCTAATAAGTCTCCCATGTGGAACAGTGTCAAACTCTTTCTGGAAGTCTAGGAATATGCAATCTGCCCAGCCCTCTCTTTCCTGTAAGATTTGGCTTACCTCATCATAAAATTCTAATAAGTTTGTTACTGTTGATATACCTTCTCTGAAGCCATGTTGCCTCACTGACAAAATTTGAAGGATTCCAAGTGAAGAGAGTTATGTTTCCTTAGTAGTTTCTCCATAAGTTTGCAAACTATGCTGGTCAAGGAAACTGGTCTATAGTTCAGAGCCGTATCCTTCCTTCCCTTTTTGAAGATAGATATCACATTTGCTTGTTTCCAGCATCTTGGAATCTCCCCCGACTCCAGTGACTTTTTAAATATGATACTTAGTGCCACTGATATTGTGTTTGCGCATTTTTAAGCACATGAGGGGATATGTCATCAGGACCTGTAGCTTTATGAACATCTAAATCCATCAGCGCTTTGCATACCTCTGTGACTGTAAGGCTGATGTTCTCTAATACCGGCCCTTGAGCTTCTATCACTGCAATCTGAGGGGGTGTGGTATTTTCTACTGTAAATACTGACTGAAACTCCTTGTTCAATTCTTTGCAGATCTCTTCATCCGTCTCAGTGATGCTTCCATCTGCTCTCTTTAGTCTTAAAACCTGTTCTTTTATCTTCAGTTTTCCTCTGATAAAGCTGTGGAAAAGCTTGGGATTTTCTTTAGCCTTAATGGTGATGTCCCTCTCATAGTCTCTCTCTGCCTCTCTCCTTTTACTTAGGTAGTCATTTCTTGCTCTTTTGTAGGTTTGCCAGGCATTTATGTTTTTTCTCCTCCTATACCTTTTCCAGCATTTGTCTCTCCACTCCTTAGCTCTTTTACACCCATTATCGAACCATTTCTCTCTGGCATGAATTACACCTACTTTGGTGACAGGTATGCAGCAAACTACTATCTTCCCATATTTCTCACAAAAGATGTCATACATTTCTTGTACAGATTTGTTGTAAAAGAAGGTTCTCCAGTCAATAACTGCAAAAAGCTCATTCATTTTGATGTAATCTCCTTTCGGATAGTTCCTCCTCATGTCCTCAGTGCCTCTACTCTCAGGAAGAATATCTTCAATGATATACTCCATCAACAACACACAGTGGTCACTCTTTCCAATTTTTGGTTCATACTCAATTTTTTCAATATCCAACACATTATCTGTGAACACTAGATCAAGTAGTGATGGCTCATCCCCACCCCTGGCCCTTGTTGATTCCATTACATGTCGGTGCAGGAAATTCCCTTGCACGCAATCTAGGAATCTTGCTCCGAATGAGTCCTCACCACTGTGTGGGTCAAGATTTATCCAATCTATCTCTTTATGATTAAAGTCTCCCATTATCAAAATGACTTCAATAGTACCTATATGACTTTCCTCATAAAAATCAAGCCTATTTTGGTTCCTTGGTGGGTTATATACAACAGTTATTATAATGCTCTCTGACCCAGTATTTATTCGAGCAACAAGAAATTCCTTGAACTCACTTTCTATAGCCAAGTTTATTTCTTCAACTTGAATCCTTTCACTTATGAGCAGTGCTATCCCTCCACCAGTCCTCTCAGATCTTTCGACCCTTAGTATTCCGAAGCCCTTAGGGAAAACTGTGACTCTGTTTATGTCCTCACTCAACTTAGTCTCTGTAATTGCTACTATATCTGCCTTACTGTTGTGAATCCTATCTTTTAATTCTACTGCCTTACCAGCTAATCCATCAGCATTTGTGTATAACAATCTTAATGACTCCCCATCCCCTGATCTTCTGTCCTTATCTTCTTTATCTCCCTTTTGTTTGGAAGAACTCTGAAATGAAAATTTTTCTTCTCTTCTTCATTTCTTTCATCATTTAACCTTTTTGTCTCTTGCAACAAGTTTTTGATCTTTCCCATCTCTTCCTGTGTTCTGTATCGCCTAATGAACACTTCTTTGAATTTTTGAAGGTCTTTTAGAATTTTTTTCTCAGCAATATTTCCCTACATGTTTCCCCTCTCTCAAAGGTTACTTTTGTTGGTCTCGGCTTTCCTTCCCTCGAATATTTACCTAGTTGGTGTATGTTTACAATATCTTCAGGACCACAAACTACTCCAAGCTTTCTTATCAGGTCTACAACCCTAGCTTTATTTTCTTCAAGTCTCCCCTGCCATGTTGGCTCCTGGGATTTGCTTATGCCTGAGATTACCACTGTCTTCTCCTTATCAAGTGCCTGTCTGATGAGTGGGTTTACCCTTTCCATCACAACGTCTTTCATTTTTTCGATTACTTTCTCTTTATAGTCAACTGTTTGTATGTTTTCCAGTGCCACCACCTTTACAGCCTCTTTTACTGCCACATTCCCCTTTAGTGCATCAGCAAAGGAAGTTTTCATGGCATCATTTTCCATATTCAGCTCCTGGAACTCTTTTCTGAACTGTTCAATGTTTTCCTTAATCTGGACATTCCAAGCAGCAATCTCGTCTCTCTCAGCAGAGAGCAGTGAACTAACATCTAATTCCTTTAGGTTGTCATTCAGCTGTTTGTTTTTATCTTCTTGTTTAGAAATTCTAGATTCTAGTTGACTCTTTTCCCCTTCCAGCTTCTTTATTCTTTTTTCTAGTTCCTTTCTCTCCTGCCCTTGTGCTTTATTTGCTTCCTCCAAAGATCTTATTTGCTCTCTAAAGTGTTTCATTCTCTTTCATTTCTCCATCCATATTCCGAATTTTTTCATCAAGGCTTATAACCATTGCCTCTAAATTCTTGATTTTCTGTTTAAGTCTCCTAATGGCTACCCCTCCTACCGACCCATGGATGGGAGAGATTTGGGACAGAGATGGCGTCATTTTTATGTTCTCCCTCTCACAGAATATAGAAAGAAGAAGAGAACGAGGAAAAAAAAGAGAAAAACTTTTAATTAAGCTTCACACAGAATTTTTATATCTCCATATAAGTGCTATTTAGTGACTCAGTTTATATCTTTTCTGGTAACACACATCTTAACTTAAAAACCTGACCATGGTAATTTAAGGATAAAAAGAAGAAAAAAATGCAACAAAACAAAAGTCAAACCTGAAGGAAAATTCGAATTTCTGTCTGAGGAGTCACCCACCTGTTTCTGCTATATATTCTTCCTAACTGATAAACTCACTTGCTAACCAAGATATGTTATCACAGGATTAGACTTTACATTTAACTCAATATATATATATATATATATATATATATATATATATATATATATATATATACAAAATAAAAAAAAAATAGTAAAAAGAAAGCTAAAAGAAAAGCAAAAAAATGAAGAAAATAAGACAGCTGTACTACTTGGCAACTTAACTCAATACTGTTGACAGGTGGATATTTGGTATTTATTTAATTATTCAATATTTCGTGTATCAAACTAACTAACAAGTTAATATAAATGGGAGGATACTGATTTTAACAATATATGGAACCACAGGATTAGGTGTGTGTGCGTGATTACCTAATTTGTGTTTACGGGAAAGAGCCCAAAGCTCGTATCTTCCCGTCTCCTGATCGGTTCCATTTTATACTTAGTGATATGTGTGTGTGTGAGCGCTCAACCACATGCTCATGGCGACCACATACACACAAACATGCATATATATATATATATATATATATATATATATATATATATATATATATATATATATATATATATATATATATATATATATATATATATTATATATATATATATATATATATATATATATATATATATATATATATATATATATATATATATATATATATATATATATATATATATACATATATATATATATATATATATATATATATATATATATATATATATATATATATATATATATATATATATATATATATATATATATATATATATATATATATATATATATATATATATATATATATATATATATATATATATATATATATAGTAAGGAAGCCCATCAGTGAAACAAAACTTATAAAACAATGCTATATTTCGGATCCTAACTGGATCCCTTCTCAAGCACAACTGTTGTGCTTGAGAAGGGATCCAGTTAGGATCCGAAATATAGCATTGTTTTATAAGTTTTGTTTCACTGATGGGCTTCCTTACTATTTAGTGCTGTATGCTAACAGTTTGTACTTATATATATATATATATATATATATATATATATATATATATATATATATATATATATATATGTGTGTGTGTGCGTCTTTGTGTGCGTGAGTGTGTTTGTGTGTGAACAGACGCACACGCAAATACATACATACATATATATATATATATATATATATATATATATATATATATATATATATATATATATATATATATATATATACATACATATACCTTGGCTGTTTCCCCCTTTAATTGGGGGGTAGCCGACATCAAGAAAGGAAAACATATAGGGGGATTACTTTGCTCTATGGGCAATGACGAGGGAGCTAGCGACCGTTCAGATGGCACTGCTGGAGTGCCATAGCCCATCCTCCCGGCTCTTCCACAACATGTGTCGCTTCACAACTGCCAGCTACTCCTAATGCCCCTACCACAGGGCTATCTCTGTAAGATGCAGCCCCGTGGTAACAGCAGATGCCCATCAGAGCCGCGTCATAATCGCTCGCTACTCATTAATATTCCTAGCACACTCGCTTGCTTCCCTCACATCCATCCTCCTATCATTCAGGGCTCTCCTTACTCCATCCATCCATCCAAACCTAGGTCTCCCTCTAGCATTTCTCCCATCAACTCTCGCATTCATCACCTTTTTCAGCAGCCTTTCATCATCCATCCTTTCCACATGGCCAAACCATTTCAGAACATTCATATCTACTCTGGCTGCAATTTCTCTCCTCACACCCGTTCTTGCTCTCACCACTTCATCCCTAACCCTATCCAATCGAGATACACCAATCATACTCCTCAGGCATTTCATCTCAAACACATTTAGTTTCCGTCTCTCACTTACTTTCATACCCCATAACTCTGATCCATACATCACAGTTGGCACAACCACTTTCTCATACAAAACTTTCTTAACATTCATTTCCAACCCTCTATTCTTCATCACTCCTTTCAATGCCCCAACACTTTACATCCTTCATTCACTCTGTGACACACATCTGCTTTCACTCCACCATTTGCAGCTATAACCGATCCTAATACTTAAACTGATTAACCTCCTCAAGTTTCTCTCCATTCAACATAACATTCAATCCAGCGCCATCCTCATTTCTTGTACACCTCATAACCTTACTCTTTCCCACATTCACTAGCAACTTCCTTCTCTCACACACCATTCCAAATTCTGACACTAACTGACACAGCTTTTCCTCTGAATCTACCACCACTACAGTATCATCTGCAAACAGCAACTGATTCAGCTCCCACTCGTTATCATCCCCATCTACCAGTCTCAAACCTCGACCACGCACTCGCTCATTCACCTCTCTTACAACTCCATCAATATACAAATTGAACAGCCATGGTGACATCACACATCCCTGTCTCAGTCCCACACTCACTGGAAACCACTCATTCACTTCATTCCCTACCCTAACACAAGCTCTACTACCCTCATACAAACTCTTCACTGCATGCAACAATTTAGCATTGATTCCATATAATCTCAAAACATTCCACATAGCCTCTCTATCAACTCTATCATATGCTTTCTCCAGATCCAAAAATGAAAAATACACATCCTTACCCTTTGCTAAATATTTCTCACATAACTGCCTAACTATAAAAATCTGATCTATACAACCTCTACGTCTCCTAAAACCACTGTGCACTTCTGCGATCACATATTCTGTTTTATCCCTAATCCTATTAACCAGTATCCTACCATACACTTTTCCTACCACACTCAACAAACTTATACCCCTAAAATTACTGCATTCATACATATCTCCCTTACCTTTGTATAGGGGCACTATACAGGCAATCATTTATATATATATATATATATATATATATATATATATATATATATATATATATATATATATATATATATATATAACACACACACACACACACACACACACACACACACACACACACACACACACACACACACACACATATATATATATATATATATATATATATATATATATATATATATATATATATATATATATATATATATATATATATATATATTTATATATATATATATATATATATATATATATATATATATATATATATATATATATATATATATATGTGTGTGTGTGTGTGTGTGTGTGTGTGTGTGTATTATATATATATATATATATATATATATATATATATATATATATATATATATATATATATATGTATATATATATATATATATATATATATATATATATATATATATATATATATATATATATATATATATATATATATATATATGCATGTTTATGTGTGTGTGTGGTCGCCATGAGCAGGTGGTTGTAAGCACACACACACACACACACACACACACACACAAACACACACACACACACTAAAGCACACACACACACACACACACACACACACACACACACACACACACACACATGGCAGGGGAGACTTGAAGAAAATAAAGCTAGCGTTGTAGACCTGATAAGAAAGCTTGGAGTAGTATGTGGTCCTGAGGATATTGTAAACATACACCAACTAGGTAAATATTCGAGGGAAGGAAAGCCGAGACCAACAAAAGTAACCTTTGAGAGAGGGGAAACATGTAGGGAAATATTGTTGAGAAAAAAAAGTCTAAAAGACCTTCAAGAATGCAAAGAAGTGTTCATTAGACGATACAGAACACAGGAAGAGATGGGAAAGATCAAAAACTTGTTGCAAGAGGCAAGAAGGTTAAATGATGAAAGAAATGAAGAAAAGAAGAAAAATTTTCATTACAGAATACTTCCAGACAAAGGGGAGATAAAGAAGATAATGACAGAAGATTAGGGGATGGGGCCTCATTAAGATTGTTATACACAAATGCTGATGGATTAGCTGGTAAGGCAGTAGAATTAAAAGATAGGATCCACAACAGTAAGGCAGATATAGTAGCAATTACAGAGACTAAGTTGAGTGAGGACATAAACAGTGTCACAGTTTTTCCTAAGGGCTTCAGAATACTAAGGGTCGAAAGATCTGAGAGGACTGGTGGAGGGATAGCACTGCTCATAAGTGAGAGGATTCAAGTTGAAGAAATAAACTTGGCTATAGAAAGTGAGTTCAGGGAATTTCTTGTTGCTCGCATAAATACTGGGTCAGAGAGCATTATAATAACTGTTGTATACAACCCACCAAGGAATCAAAATAGGCTTGAAATTT
>JAXCGZ010024217.1:0-2500 GCA_037179515.1 Halocaridina rubra | reverse complement strand
TTCATTCCCTCATCTATAATAACATTTCCTATCTCTTTTCCTTGGTTTAACTCTTCCTGCTCCATGGCTATTAAGGCCGGGATCAGACATACTGATTGCACCAAGCCTCCTCTTCTAATTTATCTTGTTCGGCTTTTATTACGGCTAGGAATCGCTGGACTGCCCAGATTCGAAGGTTTAAAGCTTCCTTTTTATGAAATAAAGTTGATAACCTTAACTCTTCTCCCACTGTTATATGTTTCTGGTCCTGAGTTAAAAACCTCCAAAAACTTCTTGAACTCTTCCATAAGCAATGCCACAACACCTAAGCCTCGTACTTTACTCCATTCTAAGCCGATGTCCTCCCCTGTTCATTCTTTACACAAAGTTCATGAGGTTTTTCGCTGTCTAAAGATGAACAAAGCATCGATACTAGATATTATTCCTGCTAGGTTCCTTTTGGAGTTTGCAGATGAATTCGCTCCCGTGCTTTGCCAACGTTTTCGCCTTATTCTCTCAACCATTATCTATCCCTCATCTTGGAATCATGTTCTATTTCAGCCTGTTAATAAGAATTATAACTATTTTATTCCCTCCAACTACCGGCAAATAACCATAACCTCCGCTGTCGCTAAATTATTCGAAACATTGCTTAATTCTCACTTCTCGAAACACCTTGAATCTAACTTGCTTATTTCCGATCAACAGTGCGGCTTCTGTAAGGCAAGATCCACTGGTGACCTTTTGTCCTTTCTCATTCATGTATGGTTTATATTTCCTGAAAAACTATATGGGGAATCAAATCCTTTTTCATCTCCTTTGATATCTCTATGGCTTTTGACAGAGCACAAGGCTATGTTGGATAAACTTCCTGCTTATATCTTTACCCTTCTCTCTGTTCTCTGATTTCCAGTTTTCTTTATGATGGTTTTATTTCTGTGGTAGCTGACGGAACACCATCTAGCTCATTTCCAGTTCCCAGTGGTGTTCCACAGGGCTCTGTATTCTCACCTTCTGGTTTCCTTCTCTTCATCAACGATGTTATCCAGTTCCGTCTTCTTCTCGTCTCCACTATTTGTTGACAATTCTACCCTTCATTATTTTTGTTCCTTCTCTTCATAACCTTCATCTACTACTTGCAATCAGTCTTGTATCACTCTTTTCTCAACTCTCATCTCCGATATACAAAGTATCTGAGTTGGGCACCCAAAATTTATTTAAATTTAATGCCTCTAAATACAGTTTCTGGCTATCTCCTTTTCTTCTTATCCTCCTGATAGCCTTATTGTCTTTGAAATTAACGAAGTATACTCTCGAAAGTCTGTTAACATACTTGGAATTCAGATAAGTCTTAAAATTGTCTTGGGGGGGGTCACATAACCCAAATTTTCAATGCTGTATCTAAAAAATAGTGAATTTTGATTCGTTTTCATCATCTATAAAGAAATTATCAATCTCTGATTAGACTACTGCTAGCAAATTTTGGGATGCTTTCTCTTATATATATATATATATATATATATATATATATATATATATATATATATATATATATATATATATATATATATATATATATATATATATATATATATATATATATATATATATATATATATATACACACACACACACACACATGAAAATTTATTGTAATCGCATTGTATTTCTTCAGAGAAATCCTGGTAGTCTGTATATACTTGCAATATATATATATATATATATATATATATATATATATATATATATATATATATATATATATATATATATATATATATATATATATATATATGTGTGTATGTATATATGATATTCGTTACACATCTCTCATTATCTCTTCACATCTTACAAGGCACAGCACTCCCCATCTCTGTTTCTTCTTACTTTATGATTTTTTTCATGGTCAGGGCAATGAGGGTTGAGTTATTCATTTTATTTTGGCCCGTCCTGATGTCACAATCAGAAAAAAAAATAATATATATATATATAATATATATATATAATATATATATATATATATATATATACAAGAGCCGCATTCCCCCTTACAATGGGGTGGCTAAAACAAAGCAAAAGACTTTGACAATGCAGGAAGAATATACAGAGGAGAGGATTCCAAGGCCCCTCACTCCACCTCGTTTAGTCGACTTTTGCGCCACACAGAGGAGCACGGACGAAGTATATATATATATATATATATATATATATATATATATATATATATATATATATATATATATATATATATATATATATATATATATATATATATATATATATATATATATATATGGCTTCCACAAGGCAAGATCCACTGGTGACCTCCTGTCCTCTCTTACTCATGTAAAGTCATCTTCACTGAGGAACTGTTGGGGATCCTTTGTAGTCGCCCTTGATATCTCTAAGGCTTTTGACAGAGTCTGGCACAAGGCTCTGTTGGCCAAACTCCCTGCCTATGGCTTTACCCCTTCTTTCTGTTCTCTGATTTCCAGTTTTCTTTTTGACCGGAAAATATTGA
>JAXCGZ010024216.1:0-11837 GCA_037179515.1 Halocaridina rubra | reverse complement strand
TACAATATATCTAGATTTTAGCAAAGCTTTTGATAGAGTTCCTCACAAAAGATTAGTTAAAAAGCTGGAAGCTCATGGTATAGGAGGAGCTGTGCTCAGATGGATCAAACAATGGTTAAAAGACAGAAAACAGAGGGTTTGCATAAATGGAGAGAAATCAGAGTGGGGCTCGGTTACAAGAGGGGTACCACAAGGCTCGGTACTGGGTCCTCTATTATTCATCGTATATCTAAATGATCTGGATTCGGATATCAGTAGTAACCTAAGTAAATTCGCAGACGACACTAAAATAGGTAGAACTATAAATGGAAAAGAAGACATTCATGCTTTACAGGAAGATCTAAATAGATTATCTGAATGGTCGGACAAATGGCAAATGGAATTTAATGTTGAAAAATGTAAAGTAGTTAAAATGGGTACTATAAAAGACAATACTAGTTATAAGCTAAATAACCATGAAATCATGAGTTCTCAGTGTGAAAGGGATTTGGGAGTTCTTGTGAGTAGTAGTCTTAAGCCAAGAGAGCAATGCACAGCAGTCAGAAATAAAGCAAACAGAATTTTAGGATTTATCTCAAGAAGCGTCAGCAATAGGACGAAAAAAGTTATTTTGCAGCTCTATCTTGCATTAGTTAGGCCCCATTTAGATTATGCTGTGCAATTCTGGTCACCCTATTATAGAATGGAAATTGAATCCTTGGAGAGAGTGCAACGAAGAATGACCAAGATGATACACAATATCAGAAATCTACCATATGAGGACAGATTAAAAAAACTTAATCTACATTCTCTAGAGAGGCGAAGAGTTAGGGGGGATATGATTGAAGTGTATAAATGGTTTAAAGGGATTAACAAGGGAGATATTAATAAAGTTTTAAAAATTCATGATCAAACCAGAACTCGTAATAATGGATTTAAGCTTGATAAATTTAGGTTCAGAAGGGAAATTGGTAAAAATTGGTTTTGTAATAGAGTAGCTGATGCATGGAACAAGCTTCCTAGTAGGATAGTAAATGCCAATACCTTAGACACCTTCAAATGTAGATTAGATAGACATATGACAGAGGTAGGATGGGTATGAATAAGTTAGTGCTTATTAGAAAAATCATAAAAAGAAAAACAGAATAAATAAGTAGAGTAGAATAGAATAGGTTAGACATGCTGAAAATACAATTCAAAAATGGAGCTGCCTCGTGTGTGCCAGTAGGCATGTTGCAGTGTCCTCTATTCTTATGTTCTTATATATATATATATATATATATATATATATATATATATATATATATATATATATATATATATATATATATATATATATATATAAAATGGTAAGATAAATGATGTTCATTTTCTAGCTCTTACATTTGACTGCTTCTCTAATATATAATGCCTGTACTGTGCAAGAATCTCCCCTATTTAAAACTACAAAGAAAGGATCATTTCAATATATTTAGAGTCTATACCTACATGATCCAGTTTTATGAGCATTGCTAATGAGCATAAAAAAAAACAAGAGGTAAGCATATAAGAAATAACAAGTCATGAGTGGGATTTTGGGCTAAAAATTATGAAATATTTTCATAAAAATCTTTAAAGCGATACTGCAATAGCACAAAAATTCTCCCAGGATCAACATTCCATCTAACGGACAAATTTATAATACTTTATGTACATCGCAATAGTGTCACAGTACACTCGGATAATATCTTGATGGTGGACAAAAAGAAATTCCACCATCGTTTTCTTTAAGTGTTCCAAGTGTCGATGTTCCGGTTTTACGTCACGGACTCCCTTTTCTACCAAGGGCTAGGACGGTTGTCTTCTTGCGAAGGACTTGTTTTGGCAGAAGTAATCGTTACCCTGAGTGCATGCCCTTGCTAACCTCAGACCGTGACGGGGCGCGAACCCTCGACCTGACGCCTCAGAGTCGTGGACGCTACCGCTTGAGCCACGGTGACTACTGTTCCAAGCGTCGATAAAACGGGATAAGTGAGCGGGGGAGGGGCGGGGGGCTGCGATCCCTACATTCCTGAATTACATTTGAACCAAAGATTATGTCAAAGAAATAGATAATGAAGATGAAGGCCTCCTCTTGCAACGCTTTACCTATAGTTGTGGCCATTCCCACAGCTGTAGCCGGAAATATTGAGTGTAGATCAGTATGAATGATATAACTCTGTAGTTTGATTAACAACCATAGGCGCTACATTTAGATAAAAAATATTTCTTTTGATGGCTTTGCAGGGGGAGGAGCACTGGTGAAATGTAAAAGAGTGGTAACATATTATTCTTTTATTCTAATGTGATGACTTTTCCTTCTGGGTGGTGGTCGTAAGAGTAATTAAAGAACCGATGCAACGGAACTTTCACTTAACACGTCTTATCTCATCTCTACTTTCAATAGCTTTGGGCAAAATGACTAAGAATAAATAAAATAAAAGAAATTCTGCATATCCTCAGCAAGCCTACCCAATTTTCTTCTTTTCCCAGAACAAGCACGACATGTGAGGGGAATATTCTTAAACCTCTGACCCCTTATAGAAATCAGATATAATATAAAATCCCTTACTTCTAATAAGTTTAAGACAAGAATTAGTGTAAAGATACCTTGCAATAAAACAATCAGAAATTTTTTCTGTCAATAATTTATTAAATGCCTCTTCAATAATCAATACATTTGAATAGCTACTTGTATATTTATATCTCTATATTCCGATACTTTTTTTATTTCGCTCTTTGACTGGAAAGTGATGTTGAAGATAAGACTTCCAAGAGGCATAATTCCATAAGGCCAAAATTAAGCTTACTCTATGGGCGTGCACGGAGACCAATATAAATCAAAAGACAACGATATCGTCATTCGAGAAAGACATTCATTATATCTTTTTATTTTTAAGAGTGTGACACCAAGACGGCTAAGAAAAACTGCCCTCATCAATAAAGGCCCGAACACGAAGAAAACATTAAGACGACGGAAAAGAAAGAGGCTATGGACAAGGCAGAGATGAAATAATGATACACAAAGGAAAAGGACAGGCTGAAATAATAATAAAAGTACTGAGGACCTAGAGATATGGCAAGATTAAGCCCTGAGATGACGATAGATCCGCTTTTTGAAGAAAAACAGGTTATAAGAAATAGGAAAGACAGAAGGAGGAAGAGAGTTCTAGAGTTTGGAGATCCGCTTTTTGAAGGAAAACAGGTTATAAGAATTAGGAAAGACAGAAGGAGGAAGAGAGTTCCATAGTTTGGAGATCCGCTTTTTTAAGGAAAACAGGTTATAAGAATTAGGAAAGACAGAAGGAGGAAGAGAGTTCCATAGTTTGGAAGTAGATGGGAATAAGCAGTTACTGCACTGATCAATCCGTGAGCTACAAATCTCTACGCAGTACTTGTGAGATTTAGAAATTTAGATTATGTGATACCTCCAAGACAGGTTATAGAAACTATATGGATATCTTTTATTTTTTATAGAATTAAGAGGGTATATTTCGTTATTTTCGAAGACAATAGGGCTATCAGAAGGAGAAGAATATATAGACATAGCCAGAAACTGTGTCTTGGAGGCATTAAATTTAACTAAATTTTGGGTGCCCCACTCAGATACACTAAGCAAATCAGGGTTGAGAGTAGGAGAAAATAAGATAACAGAGAGAAGGGGTAAAGCCATGGGCAGGGAGCTTGGCCAACAGAGCCTTGTGCTAGACTCTGTCAAAAGCGTTAGAGATATCATGGGCAACGACAAAAGATTTCCAATAGTTCTTCAGAGAAGATGACCATACACGAGTAAGATAGGACAGGAGGTCACCAGTAGATCTTGCCTTGTGGACGCCGTACAGGTGACTGGAGAAAAATGAGTTAGATTCAAATTGTTTCAAGAAGTGAGCATTGAGCAAAGTTTTGAAAACTTTAGCGATAGAAGAAGTTAGGGAAACAGGTCGGTAGTTTGGAGAAATAGAGCGGTCACCCCTATTAGGAACAGGTTGCAGTAGAGCATGCTTCCAAGATTAGGGATATATACTGGTTGACAGAATGAGGTGAAAAAGACGGCAAAGCAGGGGAGCCAGTTCATCTACAAACTTCTTAAGGAACCTTCCAGGGATACCATCGGGACCAGATGCCTTATTCGTCTGTAGTGGGCGAAGAACCTTATGAACTTTGCATGGAGAAAGGATGAGGGAGGGCATAGGGTTAGAGAGGAGTAAAGGTTGAGGGACATGTGCACTGAAATCATTTATGGAAGAGTTGGCAGAAAAATGAGAGCCATAGAGAGTGGCTTTGTCAGTGAGAGAGCAAGCTATAGAACCATCAGAACGAATGAGAGGGGGAAAGCTTGAGTTGCAAAAGTTTTTGGAGAGGTTTTTGGCTAAGGACCAGAAACATTTATCAGAGGAAGAGGAGTTAAGGTCATGAACTTTCCTTCTTATAAAGGAAGATTTAGGCCTTCAAATCTAAGCAGTACAGCGATTCCTAGCTAAAATAAAAGCAGATATTGAGTTAAATCAGAAGGAGAGGCTTGGTATGACAGGTGTGCCCAATCCCTGGCCTGAATAACCATGGAGCAGTCACAGTCAAACCAAGGAATAGGGGGAGATAAAGTTTTCATAGAGGAGGGAATGAACACCTCCTTTCCAGAGGTTATGATCTTGGCAAATTTTTAGAGCTACCTGATCAGGGTTGCGGGACCAAAAGCAGTAGTCATCCCATGGGAAGTCAAAGAGGAAGCTATGCAAATCTTCACGTAGGGTACACTCATAGTGCCAAAGGCAGTGCTGAGTAGGAGGAATTGATGGAGGGGGAGCAAAAATGGAGGAGATTGAGAACACAGAGTGGTCAGATTTACCAAGAGGGGAAAGCACAGAATATGAGTAATATGAAGGGTTGGAAGTAAGAAATGGGTCAATAGTGTTGGCTGTTTGTTCGTGTTGATCGGGAACACAAGTAGGATGTTTGAAAATTTGTTCCAGATCATGATTAATAGAGAAAACAAGATCCTCACTTCCTCCCACATTAGTGTGAGAAGAATTAAGTGACTCACTGTGGTGTACATTGAAGTCTCCAATAAAAAGAACTTCAGAATGTGGATGAGAAGATAGCAAGGACTCATGGCAAGAGGACAGATTTTTAAAGAAAGACACAAAGTCAGTGGAGTTTGGAAAACAATAGCAGAAGCAAAGGAATATAGTGGTAGTGGAGAAATAGATTTTCAGCCAGAGAACATCAAAGTCAGAAGATTAAAGGGCCATGAGCCTTGAAATGGAAGTGTTAGTGTTGTAGTAGGCACAGACACCACCTTTGGAACGAAAACGAGAATACTGGTTAAACTGATAGATTTGAAATAGGTCAGTGGAAGCATGGTTAGACAGCTGGGTTTCAGAGAGGAGGAGGAGGTTAGGGAGGGATATACCCAAATGCTGTTCCACAGACTAAAGATTAGAGTCCAGACCACGAATGTTAGAGAAGTTAAAATGAAAGAAGCAGATCTATCAGGAGGTGCAAGGTTAAAGGAAGAACCATTACTACTACCAAGCGTTTGTTGTTTTAGATTCTCCACCAACGGATGGGTGGAACGGGTCATGGAGGACCCATAGGGCGGTCGCCAGCTGGCACAGGCCCCAAACCCCAACTGTGGTGACCAGCCAAAGCAGTAACCTCCCCAGTAAACAGCTTTAACTCTCTTGCCTGGACGAGGCGTGATCCACCAAGTGCCTACCTCACACCAGTTGTAGTGTCAACAAGATCCATGGAGATTCTTAGCACCTCTCTATGCCGGGTAATGGGAGCCATGAGCTGCGGACTTTCCATAAATATAGCAAAAATGAGAAAAAAGTTGGCAGAAGGAAACATACGGGGAGTGTTGTGACTTGTCAAATGCAATGGGGAAGCGAGAGATATGTAACGAATACGCAAAAATTTTCGGTGTACATGCAGGCATAATGAAACAACCATGCCTGGAGGACGACTTAACCAGGAACTGTCTGGACCAGTCCTAGTTGAATTCGTAATACCTTTAGTCATAGTATTTCAACGGGTGGCTGGTGCCATGGCCAACCTACTAATCTACATTCACATTCTACATGGTAATTTTTTTATAATCTAATTACATAGGTGAAGTTGAAGAGGAAGAAGATGATGGAGGAGGAGGATGATGATGAAGAAATGAAGAAGAAAATGAAGAAAAAGAAGAAAGAAAATCAAACAAACAAGACAAAACGAAGAATAAGATGAAGAAGAAAAAGAAAAAGAAAAAGGAAAAAACAAACAAACAAAGGAGGGAGAGGAGGCGGAGGAGAAAAGGAAGGAGAAATAATAAACAAATGAAGGAGAAAAACATAGAAGAAGAAGAGAAGAAGAAGAAGAGAAGAAGAAGAAGAAGAAGAAGAAGAAGAAGAGAAGAAGAAGAAGAAGAAGAAGAAGAAGAAGAAGAAGAACCAACCAACAAACAAACAAACAACCAAACGAAGAAGAAGAAGAAGAAGAAGAAGAAGAAGAAGAAGAAGAAGAAGAAGAAAGAAGAAGAAGAAGAAGAAGAAGAAGAAGAAGAAGAAGAAGAAGAAGAAGAAGAAGAAGGAGAAGAACCAACCAACCAACCAACAAACAAACAAACGAAGAAAAAGAAGGAGAAGAAGAAAAAGGAGAAGAAGAAGAAGAAGAAGAAGAAGAAGAAGAAGAAGAAGGAGGGAAAGACAAACAAACGAAGAAGATGAAGAAGAAAAAGAAGAATAAGAAGGAGGACGAGGAGGAGAAAGAGGAGGAAAATAAGAAGAAATAAAAGAAGAAAATAACAAACAAACAAACGGAGGAAAAAAAGAAGAGAAACAAATAAAAAAGAAGAAGAAATTAATATTAAAATTGCATTATTTCAGAAAAGAGTGTATGTACGTTGAAGGCGCTTCCCCTTCTCTCCGGAGGCACTTGACAGTAAGAGAGAGTTCTTTTGTGAGAAATAAAAGCTGACTTGGAACCAGAAAGGCGACAGTAAAAAGCTTCAAAGTAAGAGCCATTTGGCTCCCTTCCGCTCCATAAGGAGGAGGAAGAAGAAAAAGAAAATGAAGAGAGAGAGAGAGAGAGAGAGAGAGAGAGAGAGAGAGAGAGAGAGAGAGAGAGAGAGAGAGAGAGAGAGAGAGAGAGAGAGAGGAGAGATTCCTTTCAGTATATAAAATTGACTTATTTTTCCACATCAGTTGTATTTTGAGGAATAGTATGTACTGTACTTCCTAGAGAAGCAGCAGCAGCAATAATAATAATAATAATAATAATAATAATAATAATAATAATATATAATAATAATAATAATAATATAATAATAATAATATAATAATAAAACTTCTCATAATATTTTATTCCCAATATCAGTTTTGATTAAAAATTAAAATATATATAGTTGTGATCGTAGAAATAAATCGAAAGAGGGAAGGTAAAAGCGCGCTGGCAACCTGAATCAAGAGCCAAGTTAGTTAGGAAGAGGCCTGGAATCGTGCCGGATGCTGATTGGCTGCTCTTAGAATCACTCCTATTGGGGAAAGAGGGAGGAACATCTGCCACTGGTCTATCGGTAAGATGTTTGAGAAAAAGAGTTTCGTATAACGCTTCTATATGTGCTACAAGGTGACTAATTAACTAATGTTTCTAATATTCAAACTGTCATCTGCGCACATCACCCCACAATAAGAACAAGTGCTTATAAGATATTTATTTTAAAAATATCTCAGGTTACTAATCGAAACCTCCTGTATTAAAGAAAACCTTGTTGCAAAAAAAAAAATAAATAAAAATAAAAAATCAGAAGATATCTTGCATAGTTAAGTATTAGTATGTCATACTATATTTTCAGCAGGCATAAAGAATGCATTGGATATTAATAAAGGTTGTTTATAGTTTTACTTTAAGTGGCATGAATGAAATTTAAATTCTAGTAATAAACAAACATATACAAAATTATATTGGTTCAAATCGACCTATCAACTATAGATAGATAGCTATACATGTGGTAAGGCATATGTAGCACAAACTGCCAATTCATTATGAATGGACAAAATTGGAGATTTTTTTAACAAACCCTGACGAAATTTTTATACTTGCAGCTGCTATCAAATTCTGTATCCAACTACTCTTCAGAGGGAACACTTCAGCAGTAACTAATTTCCTTACCTTACAAAGAAAGTTCATATAACTCAATTTTGTTGATAACAAAAGGGATCTTTCTCTCCATGGGCAATTGAAGCTTTAGGACTTCAGAAATATATAGAAAGTTATCAACATGACTTGAATAAATCTCTAAAGAAAGGAATAACAAAGTAAATGGATATTATCATGTAATTAAGCCTTAAGGGATCTCCATTTTGCATTTGAATGCTACCACTTCAAATTACATAGCTTATAACTGTTTTCCACTTTTCCTGATGGCATTTTTCCCCAGACAGTTGACTGATTTCAAATACCTCCTTCTTGAATATTACTATAGTAATCTTTGCCTGATTTCTATTAACATATAAAATTTTTATTTTCGCTTTTAAAATTTTCATTCCATTTTTACTGATGGTTCTTCTAAAAATCCTTCTTCAAGGTTTTCAGTCCCATTTCCTTATCATTAGCTTCTTCTTCTTTTTTTCCGTGGGCTACTCACCATCATATGTAGTCGAGATGAATTCATTGATTTTCTTCTTCTCTCAAGATGGTGGATGATGGGAGGGAGATGACGCAATGTTGCCACATCACTCTTTGAAGACTACAAAATTACACTAATATACCATAATGCTATCACTACAAAATATAGAGAAATACATTTTAAACAAAAAAATACAGATATGTAATTTAATGTATGAGCAATATAACCTTGAATATATTACATCTCCAAGGATATTTTTCGCAGCCTCTACTATTAAAGATGGATGCTCCAAAGAAACTCCAAAATCATTGCAATTTTCTCCAAGTTTAAAACTCACTGAAATACGATGAGAAATCTTCACCTTGGAAGAAATTCAAGACCATTCAATAGGAAAGTAAAGGGTGAGGGGAAAAGGAGCAGACGAATTGCAGACACAATAAAACCAGTATACATGGAGAAGGAATACCACAGATTGAAAATAATATGACTGAGCATAAATGGATTTTTTCCTGTTAATAAAAGAAACTATCTTAGGAGTCGATGTTTTCTTATGATTGCCACACTGACATCAAGACATAGAACATCATAACTGTTAAAATTACGTTGTTAAGATGGAGTACAAAAATATTTTTTTTTATTTGATACTATTTTTTTTGAAAGATACCAAATTATGTGTCCTTTAAATACAGTGAAATGTAAAAAAGAAAATGAGAGTAATAATATACAAAAACACTAAAAAAAAGGGCGTTTTTTACTCCTAGTGAATATGAAAACTGAAGAAGAAGAAAAATGCATAAATATTAAGCTGGAGAACAAAAATATTGTTGTCTTTAAATCTGATACTCATTTGTTTTTATAGACACCATGTAATGTGTCCTTTTAATTGCCATCAGCTACCTCGTGTGTCAGTCTCTTTCAACTGCAGTGAAAAAATACTTGGCAGGGATCTGTCTACTCCGGCCTAGGTGGCGTTATTTACATCAAATTGTCAAATATTTACCATGACAAACCCCGGGGCACTAAGAGAGGTCTATACGCGCTTAATGACAATCTTATTTGCTCAATGTTAAGGAAAACTTAGATAATAAGATTTACGATAATTTACCTATCGAAATTTTAATTTAGTTGCAAAAAAAAAATTATTATAATGAAAAGCAACTTGTTTTAAAACAATGTTTTTAAACCAAATATAAGCCAAAGGAAATATTTTCACTGTCCAGTAAATGTTCTCTAAGAAAGAACACTTAGCATGGAGTAAGTAACTAAAGAGTTAAATTTGTTCAAGACAGCTCTGCCAGTCACGATGAATTTTGTTTTAAATTCTTCAGTCATACTTTCTACTAATGAAATAAGGAGCAACACTTCTGCGAACGAGTTTTAATAATAAATATTTGTGGCTGAGGTCCTAAAAAGCTAAACAATGAAAGTTTATTCTCAAACTAGTATATATATATATATATATATATATATATATATATATATATATATATATATATATATATATATATATATATATAATAAAACAAAACTGCAACTCGAAAGCCAAGATTCTCCTTTTGTTATTACAACAAATTCAAACCTAAGGAAGATTTAGCGTTAAGAAAATTAAGATACTTTGGTTTAACACACACACACACCTCATGCGCCTTGCACAGCCTACAATTTCGATGGGTATAATCAAAACAGCGACTTGAAGAGATCAGTATTGATCTCAATACCTACCAACTCATTGCACAGATGTCTCACAATCTTTACTTTTGAATATTTATAAACGTCACGTTCTTGGATCATATTAGCCTCCACTTTTGTCTCTCAGGATTGCTCCAAAGGAACAATGTAACAGTGTAAACCTAGGATACCATACTGTTAGTTAGCTAGACACACACAAATGGATTTCATAAACGCATCTGACGAGGTTCTGTGTATGGCTAGGATACTATACGGGATCCTAGCCATACACACCGCGTCAGATGCGTTTATAAAATCCATTTGCGTGTGTCTAGCTAGCTAACAATATGGTATCGTAGGTTTACACTGTTTAAGAAATCGGGCCAAAGTCACAAGACCAAAGTAGATTCGCAGCAGTTACATCGGATATCATAGGCTTTGGAATGGCATGGAAAGCCTTCAATCCTCCTCGCATGTAGTACCAATGAACTAAATGCTGATTCACAGTTTTTCCCCAGAGCTCACTGATCTCTTGAAAAACATTGTCTTGCGTTTTCGTCCCTTCCGACAAGATTCTGCAATGATGTGTTTCTTTTCCAGGTAAAATGTTTCTGGTGCACAAGAGCCAAAGATCGTGTGGAAGTTGTTATATAACATATTGTCAGGAAACCAACGATTAATTGGCCCAGTTTTTTTGGTGATCAACTTCAGCACGTAGTTGCAGCTTCCATGGTCTCATGGTACGCTTTAGCTCGGAGTCAGTCAATAACACAAATAGCTTTGTTGTCTCTAACTTTGGAAGTCATAGAGGTATGCTAATCTGGGAAATAATGAAGATCAAAGTAAAAAAAAAATAACAAAACTGTATAATATTTGACTTTCTCCCTAGCCTTTAATTATAGGCTATGTACCATCCTCTGTGTGTGTGTGTGTGTGTGTGTGTGTGTGTGTGTGTGTGTGTGTGTGTGAGAGAGAGAGAGAGAGAGAGAGAGAGAGAGAGAGAGAGAGAGAGAGAGAGAGAGAGAGAGAGAGAGAGAGAGAGAGAGAGAGAGAGAGAGAGAGAGAGAGAGAGAGAGAGAGAGAGAGAGAGAGGAACAAACCGATAATCTATAAATAGTTTGGGAAAAGAATAAGAAGTAAGGGGGTAGCATAAATATAGTTGAGGTCGGGTAAGAAGGAAGGGAATAGAAGAAAAGGGGGTTAGAAATGAGAGTGACAGACCTACTGTGGAAGTACATAATGACAGGTCTTAACACCCCTGTGACAGAGTGTTTCGCTCAATATCAACAGAGGCTGTTAGATGCCTTATTAATTAAATTAGTAACATAACTTATTTTCTAACTAAAAAAATTAAAATAATTCCCTTTAATATAACTGTTATTTTCTAACTAAAAAAATTAATTCCCACTTCTTGACTTTCGCAGATTATAATTATTTGCAATTTGTATTTTTGCTTATAGCTAATTTTAAATAGCTTAGTTACTCTTCTTGTACGTGTAGAAGTATAGCCCCAATATAAAGGCTGCCCTATTTTTCTGCCTGCTCCGGGCCAAGAAAATTA
>JAXCGZ010024215.1:0-11871 GCA_037179515.1 Halocaridina rubra | reverse complement strand
TCTAGAAATAAAAACAATAAAAAACATTGGAAAACGATATTCTACATCTACTTTGGTCGCTGAACAGGATTTTGTGAAAATTGGGTAGTTAAAAAGTCACTTTGCCCTAAGGAAGGAATTGATCTTTAAAATCGAGGAAACGTTTATAAAATAATCCCATACTAATATACAAAACCATCTGCATACCTAATCATTGGCTGCAATTTTCCTCGTGAGAGGGGTGTGGCCTAGTCAAACCACACTCATCACTAAAAGCCAATTCACACCAAACACACATACATTATGTACGCTAGTCAACATAAAATAAAAGGTCTTTTTCGTCATGTTACAACTCCTATTCATGAATATAGACACCGTTCAGCACTAGGGTTCGTGTAGTCGAAAATTGGAATTAGCTCAGTGAAGCAACGGTATATGCAAAATGCATTCACACAATCAATTACAAAACACCGAGTCAAAAGAAGGGTGCCGACCAGGTGTCGGGGCGCACAATGACACATAGAACTACAATTAACGTAAATTCTGTCACTCCTAACCCTTATTTACCAAGTCGACAAGAGATAAGAAAAGTATGAGCAAAGGCAAAACATTCCACACTCAATTTCCTTCATTCCAATATAAAAAAAAAAACACGTATTGTTCATACCTTAATACTTAATCGGCTATTCTATGCGAACGAGTCCTCTCTCCGTGTATAAAAAAGGCCTTTTAATTAACAAACTAATCGTCAAAAAATAAAGAGAGAGAGAGAGAGAGAGAGACCGTAGTATCTCACTCCATTACATCGCTACTCCAGCGTTGCCAAATCTCATATACGGATATTAACAATGTGTGGCTCGTGGTAGTGTTTCTAAAAAAAAAAAAAAAATGGTTAGAGATGTTATGCCTGGAATTGTATTGTCTCTCGAAATATACTGGGATGGAATGATGTTTATTTCATACTTAATATGAATATTTGCCTTATGCTATCTATTTTTCCGTTCCTTAAACATATGATTTTCTCTATGCCTATGACCTATCATGGTTTCTGTCTCTCAACTGTCTCCAGATGGAAATGCTTTCTGAATTAAATTTATTTTCATACTTAATATTTTTAACATAAATAGTTGCTTCGCCCTTCATATTGTTTGCTCGTTGATTCATTGATTTACAGAATCCCTTTGAATCATCAACAAATATTATGATTTCATATCCGAAAGGAGAAATCTCTCTTTGAGGATATTAGTTTTTATGAGTGTGACACAAGGTCAGGCAAGAAAAATTGTCCTTATCAGGCCCGGTCACGAAGAAAACATGAAGACGAAAAATTAGAAGGTTAAGGACAAGGCAAAAATAAGGTATTGATAAATAATAGGAAATGGACAGTCTGCAAGAAGAGTGAAAGTGTTGAGGACATAGATATATGGGAGGATTAGGCCCTGAGATGACGATAAATCTTTTTTTTTTTTTTTTGAAGGAAGATAGGTTATAATAGTTAAGAAAGACAGGAAGGAAGAAGAGAGTTCCATAGCCTGGAGGCGGAAGGGAAGAAGCAGTCGCTGCACCGACCAGTCCTTGAACTACTGGCTCTAGAACTAGAGGTCATAGTTTAAAGCTTCGTAAGAAAACTTCTTTGCAGGATGTAAGGAAATACTTTTTCAGTGTAAGAGTAGTTGATAATTGGAATTGGCTAAGCGAGGAGGTAGTTAATGCTATCTCAATCCATAGTTTTAAGGACAGGTATGATAAGTATCACTAAGTCTAAAATGGAACCGATCAGGAGACGGGAAGATACGAGCTTTGGGCTCTTTCCCGTAAACACAATTAGGTAATCACAAATCTCCACATTATAAATGGGAGATGAGGCCGCCTAGCGAGTGTTACACGGCCTCGGCAGTGGGGGAGGAATGCAAATCACCAACTCATCAAAGCAGCGATGGAAGTAGTAGTGATAGAAAAAAGAAAGGAATGATACCTTACGACAAAGAAAAAGAGAATCCAGATTAGAAATAAAAGAAGAATCACTGATGAGTCTGATTGCCTTACATTCAACCCTATCAAGGAGATAAGTATAAGAAGAAACACCCCAGAAGTGTGAGCAGTATTCTAAGCAGAGACAGATAAGAGCATTATAATTTTTAAGTAATTGGAAAGAGGAAAAGGAATGACGAAAACGGAATAAAACCCCCAATTTTTTTTTGACGCAGATTTATAAATCTGAATTATGTGATTCCTCCAAGACAAGTAATAGGATATTTGGATTCCTAATAAGTTAATAGAATTAAGAGAAAAATACGTTAGTTTCAAAGACTATAGGTCTATAAGTTAGAGAAGAGGAAAAAGAGATATCCAAAAACTGAGTCATGGATGCATCAAATTTAGTAAAATTTTGGCCGCCCCCCTCAAACACACTCAAAAATTGGATTTGATAGAAGAAGAATGAATGATACGAGACTGAACACGAGTAGCAGATGAAGGATGCTGAAAATTTAAATTTTCTTATATATATATATATATATATATATATATATATATATATATATATATATATATATATATATATATATATATATATATATATATATATATATATATATATATATATATATATATATATATATATATATATATATATATATATATATATATATATATATATATATATATATATATATATATATATATATATATATATATATATATATATATATATATATATATATATATATATAAATACACACACACACACACACACAAACTGAAGGTAAAAGAACAGGTTTTAAGGCTAAAGAGAGCGGATGGAAGCATCACTGAGACGATGAAGAGTTCTGCAAAGAATTGAACAAGGAGTTTCAGTCAGTATTTACAGTAGAAAATACCCCACCCCCTCAGATTGCAGAGATAGAAGCTCAAGGGCCGGTATTAGAGAACATCAACCTTACAGCCAAAGAGGTATGCAAAGCGCTGATGGAGTTAGATGTTCATAAAGTTACAGGTCCTGATGACATATCCCCTCATGTGCTTAAAAAATGCACAAACTCAATATCAGTGGCACTAAGTATCATATTTAAAAAGTCACTGGAGTCAGGGGAGATTCCAAGATGCTGGAAACAAGCAAATGTGATACCTATCTTCAAAAAGGGAAGGAGGGATACGGCTCTGAACTATAGACCAGTTTCCTTGATCAGCATAATTTGCAAAGTTATGGAGAAACTACTAAGGAAACATATCTCTCTTCACTTGGAATCCTTCAACTTTTTGTCAGTGAGGCAACATGGCTTCAGAGAAGGTAGATCAACAGTAACAAACTTATTAGAATTTTATGATGAGGTAAGCCAAATCTTACAGGAAAGAGAGGGCTGGGCAGATTGCATATTCCTAGACTTCCAGAAAGCGTTTGACACTGTTCCACATGGGAGACTTATTAGGAAGCTGCAATCAATGGCTAGAATAGGTGGAAATGTTTTGGAATGGATAAAAACTTACTTAGAAGGAAGGGAACAGAGGGTTAGAGTAAGACACTCAGTGTCTGAATGGAGAAGAGTTAGTAGTGGAGTTCCACAGGGTTCAGTTTTAGGGCCACTTTTGTTCCTTGTATATGTAAATGACCTACCAGAGTCTGTAAATTCATTCATGAATATGTTTGCAGATGATGCAAAGATTGTGAAGAAAGTAAAAAACGAGAACAATGGTAGAGAACTTCAGGAGGATCTAAATAATCTGCATGAGTGGTCAGAAAAGTGGCTAATGAAATTCAATACTTCAAAATGTAAGGTAATGAGAATGGGTACAAATGCAAGAAGGCCCAAGCTTGACTACTCGGTGGCTGGAGTACAACTTCAAGAGACAGAAAATGAGAGAGATCTAGGAGTAAACATACTGGCAGATTTGTGTCCAGAAATACATATAAATGGCATAGTAAGGGCAGCATATGCATTCTTATCAAATGTAAGGGTAGCCTTCAGGCACATGGACAAGGAAATGTTCAGAAATATTTATGTAACCTATGTGAGACCAAAACCCGAATATGCAGCCCCCTTTTGGAATCCGCACTTGAAAAAGCACATAGCTAAGCTTGAAAAAGTTCAAAGACATGCCACGAAACTGGTGCCAGAAATACGCAATCTCAGTTATGATGAGAGGCTGAGGGAATTAGACTTACCATCACTCGAAGCTAGAAGAGTGAGGGGGGATATGGTGACAGTCTTTAAATTCCTTCATGGTTATGATAGAGTGGATAGGGATCGATATTTTGATATGGCTGGCTCTAGAACTAGAGGTCATAGTTTGAAGCTTCGTAAGAAAACTTCTTTGCAGGATGTAAGGAAATACTTTTTCAGTGTAAGAGTAGTTGATAATTGGAATTGGCTAAGCGAGGAGGTAGTTAATGCTATCTCAATCCATAGTTTTAAGGACAGGTATGATAAGTATCACTAAGTATAAAATGGAACCGATCAGGAGACGGGAAGATACGAGCTTTGGGCTTTTTCCCGTAAACACAATTAGGTAATCACAATTTGGTAATCACACACACGCACACAGGTTTGACGTTTGTTTTGTTGCATTTTTTCTTTTTCTTTTTATCCTCAAATTACCATAGTCAAATTTTTAAGTTAAGATGTGTGTTACCAGAAAAGAGATAAATTGAGTCACTAAATAGCACTTATATGGAGATATAAAAATTCTGTGTGAAGCTTAATTAAAAGTTTTTCTCTCTTTTTTCTCTTTCTCTTCTTCTTTCTATATTCTGTGAGAGGGAGAACATAAAAATGAGGCCATCTCTGTCACAAACCTCTCCCTTCCATGGGTCGGGAGGAGGGGTAGCCATTAGGAGACTTAAACAGAAAATCAAGAATTTAGAGGCAATGGTTTTAAGCCTTGATGAAAAAATTCGGAATATGGATGGAGATATGAAAGAGAATGAAACACTCAGAGAGGAAATAAGATCTTTGGAGGAAGCAAATAAAGCACAAGGGCAGGAGAGAAAGGAACTAGAAAAAAGAATGAAGAAGCTGGAAGGGGAAAAGAGTCAACTAGAAACTAGAATTTTTAAACAAGAAGATAAAAACAAACAGCTGAATGACAACCTAAATGAATTAGATGAAAGTTCACTGCTCTCTTCTGAGAGACACGAGATTGCTGCATGGAATGTCCAGATTAAGGAAAACATTGAACAGTTCAGAAAAGAGTTCCAGGAGCTGAATATGGAAAATGATGCCATGAAAACTTCCTTTGCTGATACACTAAAGGGGAATGTGGCAGTAAAAGAAGCTGTAAAGGTGGTGGCACTGGAAAACATACAAACAGTTGACTATAAAGAGACAGTAATCGAAAAAATGAAAGATGTTGTGATGGAAAGGGCAAACCCACTCATCAGACAGGCACTTGATAAGGAGAAGACAGTGGTAATCTCAGGCATAAGCGGATCCCGGTAGCCAACATGACAGAGGAGACTTGAAGAAAATAAAGCTAGGGTTGTAGACCTGATAAGAAAACTTGGAGTAGTTTGTGGTCCTGAGGATATTGTAAACATACACCAACTAGGTAAATATTCGAGGGAAGGAAAGCCGAGACCAACAAAAGTAACCTTTGAGAGAGGGGAAACATGTAGGGAAATATTGTTGAGAAAAAAAGTCTAAAAGATCTTCAAGAATTCAAAGAAGTGTTTATTAGACGATACAGAACACAGGAAGAGATGGGAAAGATAAAAATCTTGTTGGAAGAGGCAAGAAGGTTAAATGAGGAAAGAAATGAAGAAGAGAAGAAAAATTTTCATTTCAGAGTTCTCCCAAACAAAGGGGAGATAAAGAAGATAATGACAGAAGATCAGGGGATGGGGCCTCATTAAGATTGTAATACACAAATGCTGATGGATTAGCTGGTACGGCAGTAGAATTAAAAGATAGGATTCACAACAGTAAGGCAGATATAGTAGCAATTACAGAGACTAAGTTGAGTGAGGACATAAACAGTGTCACAGCTTTTCCTAAGGGCTTCAGAATACTAAGGGTTGAAATATCTGAGAGGACTATGGAGGGATAGCATTGCTCATAAGTGAAAGGATTCAAGTTGAAGAAATAAACTTGGCTATAGAAAGTGAGTTAAGGAATTTCTTGTTGCTCGCATAAATACTGGGTCAGAGAGCATTATAATAACTGTTGTATAAAACCCACCAAGGAACCAAAATAGGCTTGAAGTTTATGAGGAAAGTCATATAGGTACTATGGAAGTCATAAACTCAGTTGTTAACATGGCACGGGAGAGAAAATGTAGGATTTTGATTATGGGAGACTTTAATCATAAAGAGATAGATTGGATAAATCTTGACCCACACAGTGGTGAGGACTCATTCGGGGCAAGATTCCTAGATTGCGTACAAGGGAATTTCCTACACCAACATGTAATGGAACCAACGAGGGCCAGGGGTGGGGATGAGCCATCACTACTTGATCTAGTATTCACAGATAATGTGTTGGATATTGAAAAAATTGAGTATGAACCACCAATTGGAAAGAGTGAACACTGTGTGTTGTTGATGGAGTATATCATTGAAGATATTCTGCCTGAGAGTAAAGGCACTGAGGACATGAGGAGGAACTATCCGAAAGGAGATTACATCAAAATGAATGAGCTTTTTGCAGTTATTGACTGGAGAACCTTATTTTACAACAAATCTGTACAAGAAATGTATGACATCTTTTGGTGAGAAATATGGGAAGATAGGAGATTGCTGCATACCTGTCACCAAAGTAGGTTTAATTCATGCTAGAGAGAAATGGTTCGATAATGGGTGTAAAAGAGCTAAGGAATGGAGAGATAAATGCTGGAAAAGGTATAGGAGGAGAAAAAACATAAATGTCTGGCAAACCTACAAAAGAGCAAGAAATGACTACCTAAGTAAAAAGAGAGGCAGAAAGAAACTATGAGAGGGACATCACCAGGAAGGCTAAAGAAAATCCCAAGCTTTTCCACAACTTTATCAGAGGAAAACTGAAGGTAAAAGAACAAGTTTCAAGGCTGAAGAGAGCGGATGGAAGCATCACTGAGACGGATGAAGAGATCTGCAACGAATTGAACTAGGAGTTTCAGTCAGTATTTACAGTAGAAAATACCCCACCCCCTCAGATTGCAGAGATAGAGGCTCAAGGGCCGGTATTAGAGAACATCAACCTTACAGCCACAGAGGTATGCAAAGCGCTGATGGATTTAGATGTTCATAAAGATACAGGTCCTGATGACATATCCCCTCATGTGTTTAAAAAATGTGCAAACTCAATATCAGTGGCACTAAGTATCATATTTAAAAAGTCACTGGAGTCAGGGGAGATTCCAAGATGCTGGAAACAAGCAAATGTGATACCTATCTTCAAAAAGGGGAGGAGGGATATGGCTCTGAACTATAGACCAGTTTCCTTGACCAGCATAGTTTGCAAAGTTATGGAGAAACTACTAAGGAAACATATCTCTCTTCACTTGGAATCCTTCAACTTTTTGTCAGTGAGGCAACATGGCTTCAGAGAAGGTAGATCAACAGTAACAAACTTATTAGAATTCTATGATGAGGTAAGCCGAATCTTACAGGAAAGAGATGGCTGGGCAGATTGCATATTCCTAGACTTTCAGAAAGCGTTTGGCACTGTTCCACATGGGAGACTTATTAGGAAGCTGCAAGCAATGGCTAGAATAGGTGGAAATGTCTTGAAAAGGATACAAACTTACTTAGAAGGAAGGGAACAGAGGGTTAGAGTAAGACACTCAGTGTCTGAATGGAGAAGAGTTAGTAGTGGAGTTCCACAGGGTTCAGTTTTAGGGCCACTTTTGTTCCTTGTATATGTAAATGACCTACTAGAGTCTGTAAATTCATTCATGAATATGTTTGCAGATGATGCAAAGATTGTGAAGAAAGTAAAAAACGAGAACAATGGTAGAGAACTTCAGGAGGATCTAAATAATCTGCATGAGTGGTCAGAAAAGTGGCTAATGAAATTCAATACTTCAAAATGTAATGTAATGAGAATGGGTACAAGTGCAAGAAGGCCCAAACTTGACTACTCGGTGGCTGGAGTACAACTTCAAGAGACAGAAAATGAGAGAGATCTAGGAGTAAACATACTAGCAGATTTGTCTCCAGAAATACATATAAATGGCATAGTAAAGGCAGCATATGCATTCTTATCAAATGTAAGGGTAGCCTTCAGGCACATGGACAAGGAAATGTTCAGAAATATTTATGTAACCTATGTGAGTCCAAAATTCGAATATGCAGCCCCCTTTTGGAATCCACACTTGAAAAAGCATATAGTTAAGCTTGAGAAAGTTCAAAGACATGCCACGAAACTGGTGCCAGAAATGCGCAATCTCAGTTATGATGAGAGGCTGAGGGAATTAGACTTACCATCACTCGAAGCTAGAAGAGTGAGGGGGATATGGTGACAGTCTTTAAATTCCTTCATGGTTATGATAGAGTGGATAGGGATCGATATTTTGATATGGCAGGCACTAGAGCTAGAGGTCATAGTTTGAAGCTTCGTAAGAAAACTTCTTTGCAGGATGTAAGGAAATACTCTTTCAGTGTAAGAGTAGTTGATAATTGTAAGTGGCTAAGCGAGGAGGTAGTTAATGCTATCTCAATCCATAGTTTTAAGGACAGGTATGATAAGTATCACTAAGTATAAAATGGAACCGATCAGGAGACGGGAAGATACGAGCTTTGGGCTCTTTCCCGTAAACACAATTAGGTAATCACAATTAGGTTATCACACACACACACACACACACACACACACACACACACACACACACACACACACACACACACACACACACACAATGGTAGAGAACTTCAGGAAGATCTAAATAGTCTGCATGAGTGATCAGAAGAGTGGCTAATGAAATTCAATACTTCAAAATGTAAGGTAATGAGAATGGGTACAAGTGCAAGAAGGCCCAAGCTTGACTACTCGGTGGCTGGAGTACAACTTCAAGAGACAGAAAATGAGAGAGATCTAGGAGTAACCATACTAGCAGATTTGTCTCCAGAAGTACATATAATGGCATAGTAAGGGCAGCATATGCATTCTTATCAAATGTAAGGGTACCCTTCAGGCACATGGGCAAGTTAATGTTCAGAAATATTTATGTAACCTATGTGAGGCCAAGACTCGAATATGCAGTCCCCTTTTGGAATGCACACTTGAAAAAGCACATAGCTAAGCTTGAAAATGTTCAAAGACATGCCACGAAACTGGTGCCAGAAATACGCAATCTCAGTTATGATGAGGGGCTGAGGGAATTAGACATACTATCACTCGAAGCTAGAAGATTGAGGGGGGATATGGTGACAGTCATTAAATTCCTTCATGGTTATGATAGAGTGGATAGGGATCGATTTTTTGATATGGCTGGCTCTAGAACTACAGGTCATAGTTTGAAGCTTCGTAAGAAAACCTCTTTGCAGGATGTAAGGAAATACTTTTTCAGTGTAAGAGTAGTTGATAATTGGAATTGGCTAAGTGAGGAGGTAGTTAATGCTATCTAAATCGATAGTTTTAAGGACAGGTATGATAAGTATCACTAAGTATAAAATGGAACCAATAAGGAGACGGGAAGATATGAGCTTTGGGCTCTTTCCCGTAAACACAATCAGGTAATTACTATTCGGTAATTACAGCTTTATCAGAGGAAAACCGAAGGTAAAAGAATAGGTTTTAAGGCTTAAGGGAGCAGATGGAGGCATCATTGAGACGGATGAAGGGATCTGCAAAGAATTGAACAAGGAGTTTCAGTAAGTATTTACAGCAGAAAATACCCCTCCTCCTCAGATTGCAGAGATAGAAGCTCAAGGGCCGGTATTAGGGAACATCAACCTTACAGCCACAGAGGTATGCAAAGTGCTGATGGAGTTAGATGTTCATAAAGTTACAGGTCCTGATGATATATCCCCTCATGTACTTAAAAAATGCACAAACTCAGTATCAGTGGCACTAAGTATCATATTTAAAAAGTCACTGGGGTAAGGGGAGATTCCAAGTTGCTGGAAACAAACAAATGTGATACCTATCTTCAAAAAGGGAAGGAGGGATAAGGCTCTGAAAAACTACAAAGGAAACATATCTCTTTTCACTTGGAATCCTTCAACTTTTTGTCAGTGAGGCAACATGGCTTCAGAGAAGGTAGATCAACAGTAACAAACTTATTAGAATTTTATGATGAGGTAAGCCGAATTGTACAGGAAAGAGAGGGCTGGGCAGATGGCATATTCCTAGACCTCCAGAGAGCGTTTGACACTGTTCCACATGGGAGACTTATTAGGAAGCTGCAAGCAATGGCTAGAATAGGTGGAAATGTCTTGGAATGGATCAAAACTTACTTAGAAGGTAGGGAACAGAGGGTTAGAGTAAGACACTCAGTGTCTGAATGGAGAAGAGTCAGTAGTGGAGTTCCACAGGTTTCAGTTTTAGGGTCACTTTTGTTCCTTGTATATGTAAATGACCTACCAGAGTCTGTAAATTCATTCATGAATATGTCTGCAGATGATGCAAAGATTGTGAAGAAAGTAAAAAACGAGAACAATGGTAGAGAACTTCAGGAAGATCTAAACAGTCTTCATGATTGGTTAGAAAAAATGGCTAATGAAATTCAATACTTCAAAATGTTATGTAATGAGAATGGGTACAAGTGCTAGAAGGCCCAAGCTCGACTACTCGGTGGCTGGAGTACAACATCAAGAGACAGAGAAAGAGAGAGATCTAGGAGTAAACATACTAGCAGATTTGTCTCCAGAAATACATATAAATGGCATAGTAAGGGCAGCATATGCCTTCTTATCATATGTAAGGAGCCTTCAGGCACATGGACAAGGAAATGTTCTGAAATATATATGTAACCTATGTGAGGCCAAAACTCGAATATGCAGCCCCCTTTTTGAATCCACACTTGCAAAAGCACATAGCTAAGCTTGAAAAAGTTCAAAGACATGCCACGAAACTGGTGCCAGAAATACGTAATCTTAGTTATGATGAGAGGCTGAGGGAATTAGACTTACCATCACTCGAAGCTTGAAGTTTGAAGGGGATATGGTAACAGTCTTTAAATTCCTTCATGGTTATGATAGAGTGGATAGGGATCGATATTTTGATATGGCAGTCTCTAGAACTAGAGGTCATAGTTTGAAGCTTCGTAAGAAAAATTCTTTGCAGGATGTAAGGAAATACTTTTTCAGTGTAAGAGTAGTTGATAATTGGAATTGGCTAAGCGAGGACGTAGTCAATGCTATCTCAATCCATAGTTTTAAGGACAGGTATGATAAGTATCACTAAGTAGAAAATGGAACCGATCAGGAGACGGGAAGACAAGAGCTTTGGGTTCTTTCCTGTAAACATAATTAGGTAATCACACACTCACACACACATAGCTAAGCCTGAAAAAGTTCAAAGACATGCCACGAAACTGGTGCCAGAAATACGCAATCTCAGTTATGATGAGAGGCTGAGGGAATTAGACTTACCATCACTCTAAGCTAGAAGAGTGAGGGGGGATATGGTGACAGTCTTTAAATTCCTTCATGGTTATGATAGAGTGGATAGGGATCGATATTTTGATATGGCTGGCTCTAGAACTAGAGGTCATAGTTTGAAGCTTCGTAAGAAAACTTCTTCGCAGGATGTAAGGAAATACTTTTTCAGTGTAAGAGTAGTTGATAATTGGAATTGGCTAAGCGAGGAGGTAGTTAATGCTATCTCAATCCATAGTTTTAAGGACAGGTATGATAAGTATCACTAAGTATAAAATGGAACCGATCAGGAGACGGGAAGATACGAGCTTTGGGCTCTTTCCCGTAAACACAATTAGGTAATTACAGTGACAAACGGAACTGCTCCTCTTAAATTTTTA
>JAXCGZ010024214.1:2500-11913 GCA_037179515.1 Halocaridina rubra | reverse complement strand
CCACACGTTTGTGTGTGTGTATATATATATATATATATATATATATATATATATATATATATATATATATATATATATATATATATATATATATATATATATATAGAGAGAGAGAGAGAGAGAGAGAGAGAGAGAGAGAGAATCTTTCCCACGGTTAGGGGGATGTCATTTACTGATATCGCTACATATAATACTGTCACGCAACGCACGTGAAATGAACAGTGTTATGGTGTTACAGGAATATTATCTGTGTGTGAGTGTGTGTGTTTTGTGCGAGTGTGTGCGTGTGTGTGTATGTGTAAGTGTCTAAGATAATGTTTGTCATTATGAAGGGAGATTGTGAGAAGAGGAATATAATAATAATAATAATAATAATAATAATAATAATAATAATAATAATAATAATAATAGGCATACCAATCGTTTCTCACCGAAAAAGTCCCGTATTCAATATCTATAGCGCTTGAAGGATAAGCAATAGAGTGTAATGGGATTTCTATTGTGGTAAACTGCCTCTGTCAATTCAGCAGGCTCAGAGAGTATGCCTTTAGATGTATAGAGACAGTGTTTAAACAGTATCGTCTCGAATGGGACGTTGATCAAGGCTAAAATAACCGTTCCTTGACTATTATAAACAAAACGTGTAAACAAGCAAACAAAACAAATAAGAAAACCAACAAAACAAAACAAACAAAAGCATGCGAAGGAACAAGCATATACGCAAGCAAATACACTAACAAATGCGGTCAATCAGGCAAGAGAGACAAAAACAAACAAACAAATAAGTAACAAAACTAATAAATAAGCAAAGAAACAAACAAGCCAGTAAACAAACACGCAAGAAAACAAACAAGTGATCATATAAACAAGTGATCATATAAACAAAAAAGTGATCATATAAACAATCAGGCAAGAGAGACAAAAACAAACAAACAAACAAGTAACCAAACTAATAAATAAGCAAAGAAACAAACAAGCCAGCAAACAAACAAGTGATCATATAAACAAACAAACACGCACACATACGAGAAAACAATCACACATATAAACCCATTAAACATTAATCGATCTTTCGTGACATTAAAATACTATTAGCAATTATGAAGAGCTAATCACAGTCATGGACATATCTGATCGTCACTACTGTACTAGTAGTTAAGAAAGAGAAAGTGGAAACTAGCAAGAGATAGTCAACTAGTAGTCAAGATAGTTAACTATTAATAGTCAAGACAGAGTTTTCTCATCTATGTATTTATATTTTTATATTATAATTTATATATCATTATCTTAAGATAAGATTCGGGAAAGATTCTGTTTTGACGAATTTTCATGTTTTTATTTATTTACGTGGAGGGCACACGTAGACGAGGAAGACCTAAACTACGGTGGAAGGACCGACTGAAGGAGGATCTCAGAGAGAGACACGCTGGGGGAGGAGCAAGTGATGGACCGGAACCAGTGGAGACGACTAGTGAAGAGATGCGACCCCATATGAAAATGGGAACGCAAATAGAGGAAGAAGATTTATTTATTTTTTTTTCCATTTTTTTCATTTTTCATTATCATGTTGCATTCTATTTTTCTGCTACCCTATCTGTTCACGTTACTACAGTTTTGATGCTTATTATTTATTTATCTAATTATTTATTCATTTATCTATTTATCAACAGTTTGAGGAGTTAACCCAATATTCATACTATTTATTTACTCTATTATCTTATTTCATCTAATCTTTGCATTTAATTTATTTTTCTTTATTTGTTAATTTGTTAAAGTTTCTTCATGTGTATTTTGTAATAAATAAAAATTCTACTACTACTACTACTACTACTACTATTACTACTAATGATAATAATAAAAAAAATATTAAAAACAAAACCATATAATCGTATAATAATTGTAATATATATATATATATATATATATATATATATATATATATATATATATATATATATATATCACACACACACACACACACACACACAAACACACACTAAGCTGTAAAAAGCTATTAAATTCCCTCCCGCATAGCTCATATCGATTTCATAAATCGGAAGTGGGGGTCGGGGGACCCCCAACGAAAAAAACCGGAAGCAGGAGGAGGCGACTGTGGGGGTAATTGTGAGAAATAAACGTTATTTTCTCTTTATTTACAGTAGTGGTGCCGGATGGGTAGCTTTGACCCCTTATCGAGATTCAAAGTCTTGCGGATACTGTTCAACTATTGGCTCTATACATATAATAGTGTAGAAAGCGAGTCCTTTTTTAGGAGACAATATATTATTATGCAGTTATGTGAGAAATATTTAGCAATGGGTAAGGATGTGTATTTTGCATTTTTGGATCTGGAGAAAGCGTACGATAGAGTTGATAGAGAGGCAATGTTGAATGTTTTGAGGTTATATGGAATTAATGGTAAACTGTTGCATGCAGTGAAGAGTTTGTATGAGGGCAGTAGAGCTTGTGTTAGGCTAGGGAATGAAGTGAGTGAGTGGTTTCGAGTGAGTGTGGGACTGAGACAGGGATGTGTGATGTCACCATGGCTGTTTAAGTTGTATATTGATGGAGTCGTAAGAGTAGGTGAATGAGCGAGTGCGTGGTCGAGGTCTGAGAATGGTAGATGGGGATGATAACGAGTGGGAGCTGAATCAGTTGCTGTTTGCAGATGATACTGTGGTTGTGGCATATTCAGAGTAGAAGCTGTGTCAGTTAGTGTCAGAACTTTGGAATGGTGTGGGAGAGAAGGAAGTTGCGAGTGAATGTGGGAAAGAGTAAGGTTATGAGGTGTACAAGATATGAGGATGGTGCTGGATTGAATGCTATGTTGAATGGAGAGACACTTGAGGAAGTTGATCAGTTTAAGTATTTAGGCTCGGTTACAGCTGCAAATGGTGGAGTGGAAGCAGATGTGTGTCACAGAGTGAATGAAGGATGTAAAGTGTTGGGTGCACTGAAAGGAGTGATGAAGAATAGAGGGTTGGATATGAATGTTAAGAAAGTTTTGTATGAGAAAGTGGTTGTGCCAACTGTGATGTATGGATCAGAGTTATGGGGTATTAAAGTAAGTGAGAGATGGAAACTAAATGTGTTTGAGATGAAATGCCTGAGGAGTATGATTGGTGTATCTCGGTTGGATAGGGTTAAGAATGAAATGGTGAGAGCAAGAACGGGTGTGAGGAGAGAATTTACAGCCAGAGTAGATATGAATGTTCTGAGATGGTTTGGCCATGTGGAGAGGATGGATGATGAAAGACTGCTGAAAAAAGAGATGAATGCGAGAGTTGGTGGGAGAAATGCTAGAGGGAGGCCTAGGTTTGGGTAGATGGATGGAGTAAGGAGAGCCCTGAATGATAGGAGGATGGAGGTGAGGGCAGCAAGTGAGCGTGCTAGGGATAGGAATGAGTGGCGAGCGATTGTGACGCAGCTCTGATGGGCATCTGATGTAACCACGGGGCTGCATCTTACAGAGGTATCCCTGTGGTAGGGGCAGTAGGAGGAGTTGGCAGTTGCGAAGCGACACAGGTTGTGGAAGAGGCGGGAGGATGGGCTGTGGCACTCCAGCAGGGCCATATGAGCGGTCGCTAGCTCCCTCGTCATTGCCCATAAAGCAAAGTAATCCCCTTATTGTTTTCTTTTTTTGATGTCGGCTATCCCCCCAATTAAAGGGGGACACAACCAAGGTAGATAGATAGATATTATTAATCAAATAATGTTGATATAAAGGAAAAGCAGCGCCAAGGTGCGAGGTTTATTGTAGAAAACGGGAAATTGTGGCAATGAGACAACAGGTCAGGCCGATAACTGCATGGGAGCTTTCGCTAGCTCTTTTTTTACACATATATTGTGTCTATGGCGGGATTTTCGAGTCAGGCCGGTCATTTTGTTTACACCGTGTTTACAGACCAACCTAAGTGGGTCTGCTGTGCAGTGGCTTCTTATTATAAGGGGGACGGTTTTACCCTCTTATTCTATCCCAGTAATAATAATAATAATAATAATAATAATAATAATAATAATAATAATTATAATAATAGTAGCATAAGTAATAATAATAATAATAAATAATAATAATAATAATAACAGTACATTACCACCTCTGGATACCATGATGACACAGATAGCTCGTTCTTACCTGTCGAGAGAAAGAAAAAAGTTTAATATCATTATCTATCTATCTATCTATCTATCTATCTATCTGTCTATCTATCTATCTATCTATCTATGTATATATATATATATATATATATATATATATATATATATATATATATATATATAGATAGATAGATATATATTCATCGACAAATAATAATAATAATAACAATAATAACAATAATAATAATAATAATAATAATAATAATAATAATAATAATAATAATAATAATACAGAAACAAAAATAAAGAGATAAACAAAAAGGCAGATACACATTTAAACAAAAATACCTCCTCTTCATAAGCTTACAAGAAAAAAAAAAGTGGGAGGGGGTGGGGAGGGGGTGGGAGAGGGCGATCTTAGAAGCCCCTGAAAAAGGTAAGCGCCCTGTAAGCAATGACAAGCCATAAATCCCCCACCTTTCCGCCTCACTTTATCCTCCTGTCCTCCCATATTCTTCCTCAGTCTTCTTTTCCTTATTTAGGCAAGTCATCAACCTCAACATATGGGTTTATTTTCTCCCATTACTTCCTATTGTTTATGGTTTCTCAGAGAGGTGGCCCGATACCGCGCATGTGGGCGGAGCCACGCTACGTCAGTAACGCCTAAATTTCAAATACTTTTGTTAAATACCTAAGAAAAATGGTACTATGCAAGTGGTTGAAGCCACTTACGTTATTAGTGACTCATGAATTTATTCTGTCCGCAGAAATGGTCTACCTCTGTGCTAGTTGGCGGAGGTGAGTGTCGTCACGAATGATTGATTTTCACAACTATTTAAGTTTATCCTGAAGTGGGTGTGGTTAGTAATGTCCTTTGTACGTCACGATATTTGTTCTACAGAGAGATGGTCTAGTACTGCACATGTGAGCTGCGTTACATTACATTGTCAGTGCCTCAATTCTGGTTTCTTAAGCTAAATACTGTAGAGTATTGGCATTACTGTTGGTGGGGCTACAGATATTACTAGTTCCTCAGGAATTGTGAATCGGCAGAGAGATGGTCTAGTACTGCACATGTGGGAGGAGTTCTGTGATGTCATTTCAGGGCCTAATATTTTGTTTTTTTAGTTTATGATGACGTTGTGGGTATTACACATATGGGTGGAGCTACTGACGTCATTTTTTTATGTGACAAAGGGACAGGCAAAAACTGCCCTCATCAATAAAGGCCCAGGCATGAGAAAATACCAAGACGAAGGAAAAGGAAAAGGTTAAGGACAAGGCAGAGATGAGTGATACTGATGAAAACATTTGTTCTGTAGGAAGATGGTCATTAGCACCTAATTTCTAATTTGTCAACTTCATGCTGAAGTGGTATGTTACTGCGCACGTGGGCAGAGCTACTACTGACATATGTGCCACGTGGATACCTTAGATGGTCTGATACTGCGCATGTATGGGTGGAGCTACGTTACGTCATTAGCACCAGAATTTATAAAATCTTAAGTGCATACTGATGTGGTATGTACTACACACTTTGGTGGAGCTATGTGACATCAATTGTCCCTCATGAATATCCTAGTTCTGCAAATGTGGTTAGAGGTACATGACGTCAAAGGCACTTGAAATTTAACTTCTTAAGTTGAATATACCTCAGGTGGGAGGGGCCACATGATGTTATTAAAGCAATAATGGTGGAACTACGTGATGTCATTACAGGATTGTGGGTGGGGTTACATGATGTCATTAGAGCCTTGTTGGTGGCATTACATGACGTCATAAGAGCATTGTGGGTGGAGCTACACGAAGTTATTACAGCACTGTGGGTGGAGCAGCATTATATCAATAGAGCTTTATGGGTGGAGCTAAGTGACAACACGAGTGCCTTCATTCCCAATTTCTAGGTAGAGAAAAACAGTCTATTGCAGAGGGATTGTGGGTGGAGTTATATATCACTGTAGCCCAAATACCTAATTCTTAGGTCAGCATAAAAGTGGCTCGCTGGTACAGATATGGGTGGAGTTATGTGAAGTGATGAGAGCCTCCAAAAATATTATTGGTCTGGAGAGATAGGCTTTAGTAGTCTACATTAGGTCGAGCTATTCATAATTTCTTGTTTCCTCTGCATGTTTCGGTTTTGGGGATCGAAACCGGGGCCTTGCAAATGCAGAGAGAGAGAGAGAGAGAGAGAGAGAGAGAGAGAGAGAGAGAGAGAGAGAGAGAGAGAGAGAGAGGATATAGTTTCTTCAGGGGCTAGCTGGGGAGGCGTTGCTGTTCAAGCCATCTTGGGAGAGTTGAACTCGGTTCCTCTTGGATGGGAACCAGGGACAATATCCACCAACTGATCAAATCCATAACACAACACGTCATACCGAAGCGACATTACATTATAATCAAAACAATTGTTCTTCTTGCCAATACATGTAAATTATGTTCGCAGGCACCCTCTCGGATATGCAAATGCTCTTTACACATTATGTAATCAGTTATCTTTGTAACAAGTATTAATTATCGCCATTGTTTAATTAACTCATTTTGATTTATATGAAGTAACCGTAAATTATTATTTTAACAGAGTTTTGTAAAGATGATCTTTTACAAATGAGTCATTCTTAGCTTAAATAAATATATGAAAATAATTGTATGGGTTACACAGGTAAAATTATAGTTTATACGGCACCCACCCCCTCCACCTCCCCACATGTTGGTTGGGGAGGGGGATGAATGAGTTAGATTACCTATGAAGAAGAAGAAGAAGAAGAAGAAGAAGAAGAAGAAGAAGAAGAAGAAGAAGAAAAATAAAGAGCAGAAGCAACAGAAGAAGAAGAAAAATGAGAAGAACTAGAACAAATGAAGAAGAAAAATGAGAATTACTAGAAGAAGAAGAAGAAGAAGAAGAAGAAGAAGAAGAAGAAGAAGAAGAAGAAGAAGAAGAAGCGTAGGAGGAAGAAGAGCAAAAATAAAATAAAATAATAATAATAATAATAATAATAATAATAATAATAAAAATAATGTTGAACACTAAGAGGTTTTGTCACACCTTGTTATCCACTCCAAACTATTTCTTAATTAATGGGGATTATATACTTTATGCAGATCACATTAAGTATAATAAAATAACACAACCATTATTAAGCTATAAACAGAGGGGCCGCGATAATTCACTGGGAGACAGCGCAAATCGGGAAGTGAGAAGCCTGACAAACGCGGGTTCGATTCCCGGGATGCTAAGAAGGGAATCCAGTCTTAATCCCCCAGCTCCAATCTGTCTGTGTTCACCCCAACTCGAATGTGGTTTAATAGCGACACACAAAACGGCCAAATAACCCTCTTGAAATAGCTCTCCAGATTTAGAACGGAGCCTCGGTTGCCTCACTCTGCAACACCATCCTTCCTAGCTATGATTTGGGAGAGTGCTCTTTAGAGCTAATTGTATGGCCTCGACCGTTTCTGCTGGAGAGAAACTGTACGAACCACCCTTATGAAGTTTTTAAATATACATATATATATATATATATATATATATATATATATATATATATATATATATATATATATATATATATATATATATATATATATATATATATATATATATATATATATATATATAACCAAATAAGCACATTACATATGTGAAAACATGAATCATTTTTTACCCCGACCGGGACTCGAACCTAGGACTTATGATTACTAAGTCAAGGCGCTACCACTACACCACAGAAGGTTAAAAGGAATCCAACCTTATAGCTTATATCTGCTATACTTAGGAATGAACGCATTCTAACTGAATGCCACTATGTTCATATTACAAATTCCCCAACCTCACTCGTGGCTTCATTTTAGCATTTAATTCAATTCCCAATATATATATATATATATATATATATATATATATATATATATATATATATATATATATATATATATATATATATATATATATATATATATATATATATATATATATAATGCTGTTCCATGCATAAAAAATATAAATGATAAAACACATACAGAATTAAAGGATAATTAAGGATTCCCCCGGATGCAGGCGACACTTGGCGATTTGGGCTATGAAGGAGATTACAGTACACACACACGCAAGCACACACACACACACACACACACACACACACATACACACACACACACACACAAATACTCGGTATTTATCACTTTCTTTTAGTTCAAGCTCATGGCTTGAACTTTTGAAAATTTTTAGTGGTTTTTTTTTCATTATTTTTAACCAGTGCACGCAGGCACTCCCTCTGATATATAAAAAAAAAACTTACTCTAAAATATATTATTTACTTTTGCAACAAGATAACCGGCATTGATTATAGCTATATTTTAATTAATTCATTGGATTATATGATATAAATGAAAATTATATTTTTACAGGTTTATGTAAAGATAAATTATACATATTAAGTCACTATAGCGTGAGTAAAGAGAGAGAGAAGAATATCATAATATAGTGATGATGCGATATTAACCTACCAAAATGGATAGATGCTGTTTGGATAGATAGAGAGATAGATAACTAGATAGATCGACAGAGAGAGAATGATAATGAAAAATGTTCCAAAGGCACTATATATTTAAGCATAATTGAAGAGAGAGAAAAAGAGAGAGAGAGAGAGAGAGAGAGAGAGAGAGAGAGAGAGAGAGAGGAGAGAGAGAGAGAGAGAGAGAGAGAGAGAGAGAGAGAGAGAGAGAGAGAGAGAGAGAGAAATTCTCTTACAGAGCTATAAAATGCCATTGATTAATCCCAATCGTATAAAAATAGAGGAAAATATAATTTAAAAAAATGAATTAAGATTAAAACAAAATCTAAATGAAGGTTTCAGAAGCTTAAACGGGTTTCAAAAGCTTAGTCCGGTTTCAAAAGCTTGGAAAAAAAATGATAAGAATTCCCACAAAACTAAGAGTTTTCCCACGATCTGTACCATCATTCCCACGACCGTGACTCCCCCAGACACGAAATCACATTGTGTGTGTGTATGCGTGCGTGTGTGTATGTATGTGTGAATGTATGTGTGGGGGTGAAACCCCATTGAAGGGATAGGGGTAAGGGGGAGGAGAAGGCAATCGTAAAGTTCCCAGATGAATTTAATGACGTCTTTGTTTTCTTTAAATTGTAAACAATACCATGTGAAAGATTACTTAAACAATGGAACTTCACTAACTACAGCAGCAAATAGACTTAAGATTACCACAACGGATTACTATAACTATTGAGAAGACGTGACACGGGCCAAAGGGATTTCCCGCACCTGCTCAGCGCTTTAAACTGGGATGGGTGGCTATGAGAA
>JAXCGZ010024213.1:0-11932 GCA_037179515.1 Halocaridina rubra | reverse complement strand
TATATATATATATTATATATATATATATATATATATATATATATATATATATAGAGAGAGAGAGAGAGAGAGAGAGAGAGAGAGAGAGAGAGAGTCGTAAATCATTATTGTACTAGGACAACATGGACTTACATGAAACCATCTCTCCAAGAAGCGTGAAAATCCTATTTTGTAGATGTTACTGACCGACCACATTGCAGAGAAAGGCACAAGCTCTGGTTAGTTGTCATTAGGTCCATTTTTCTCTTAATAATCTAGTCAGAAAGTTGTTATGGCTTAGCACTGTGATTGCCACCACCATACTCATGTTATTATCTGTAAATAGAGAGTTAATTTTATTTTTATCTATGTCATGAATACTGTAGTAGTTTATTACATATGTATTTCAGCTTGGTTATGTACTTGTAAAATGTGTTTTACATAGCTTTTTTCTTTGGTATAGTGTGTTTATACATGCTTGTGGAACGTATCTATGTATATTAACATTATTCCTTATGGAAGTAGACTATTTGAATTACGCAAAGTTTAAGTTACCTGAGCCTTTTGAAAACCTATCCTCGCGTTAATTCGAGAGGTGACTATATATATATATATATATATATATATATATATATATATATATATATATATATATATATATATATATATATATATATATATATATATATATATATATATATATATGTTGCGCCCTGTGGTGGCGGGCACAGCATCAAAGAATAGCCCCAGTGTATTCCCTGCGTGTCGTAAGAGGTAACTAAAAGTGGACGGGGCGGGGGGACTAGGAATCCCCCCCCTTGTATTAACCTCCTGCGAGACGTAAAAGAAGAAGGGGAGTAGAGGGGAGAATAACTTCTCCCCAAACTCTAGTTTTGGGGTGTCTAAATGTGCGTGGTTGTAATGCAATAGAGAGCAAAAGATGTGAGATTGGATATATGTTTGGTAGGAGGAGGATGGATGTATTTGCATTGTGTGAGACGAAGATGAAAGGAAAAGAAGTGGCATTTGGCGATGTGACAGGTAGGGTGTCTGGGGTTGAAAGGGGGAGAGCGAGAGAAGGTGTGGCATTATTGCTGAGTGAATGGATGGTAAATATGGTAGTGGAATGGAAAGAAGTGTCATCTAGGCTGATGTGGGTGAGGGCTAGGATAGGTAGGGAATGTTGGGCTTTTGTTAGTGCGTATGGGCCAGGGATGTGAGAGAAGTGAGGATGAGCGGGATGAATTCTGGAATGAGTTAACTAGATGTGTGGATGGTCTGAGTAGAAGGAACTATGTAGTTGTGTTGGGTGACTTGAATGCCAGAGTGGGTGATGGAGAGATAGAAGGTGTTGTTGGAAAGTATGGGGTACCAGGTGGGAATGAGAGTGGCGAGAGACTGTTAGATATGTGTGTGGAGCAAGAGTTGGTGATAGGTAATAGTTTTTTCAAGAAGAAGTTAATAAATAAGTATACATGGATGAGAGTGGCAAATGGAAGAGTGAAAGAAAGAGCATTGATGGATTATGTGTTGGTAGCAAAGAGCATGATTGGTAGAGTGAAAGATGTGCATGCATTTAGAGGTGTGGCTGCTGGGATGTCTGATCATTTTTTGGTTGAAGCAAAAGTGGTAGTAGCAAAAGAGTGGGGAAATAGAGTGGGGGGATGTAGAAGGGAAATATTACAGGTGGAAGAGTTGAAAAAGCCAGAGAAGAGACAGGAATATCAGGACAGGTTGAGAGTGGCATATGACATGGTGAAAGAAAGAGGAGTTGGGGAGTTAGGGGAGGAATGGGGGTATATGAAAGAATGTTTTGTGAGGCATGCAAGTGATGTGTGTGGAAAGAGGTTTGTTGGAGGTGGCATGAGGAGGGGCAGCGAGTGATGGAATGAAGGGGTGAAAATGAAGGTGGAAGAGAAAAAGAGGGCTTTTGAGGAATGGCTGCAGTGTAAAAGTAGGGAGAAGTATGAAAGATATAGGGAGAAAAATGTGGAAACCAAGCGGAAGGTAGAGGAAGAGAAGAGGTTGGCAAATGTTAGGTGGGGACAGGATTTTAGTAGGTCATATGAGGAGAATAAAAAGAAGTTTTAGAAAGAAGTGAAGAGAGTAAGGAAGGGTGAATCGAGGATGGAAGAGACAGTGAAAGATGTGAATGGACAGATGTTAAGAGGGAACGATGCAAGGAAAAGATGGGCAGAATATTTTGAGTGCCTGCTGAATGTTGATGAAGATAGAGAGGCAGCTATAGTGGCAGTGGGGGGTGTTCAAGGGCCAGTAATGGGAGATGAAAATGAGAGAGAGATTACAAGAGAGGAGGTGAAAAGGGCATTGTATGAAGCGAAAGCAGGTAAAGCACCTGGAATGGATGGTGTGAGAGCGGAGATGTTGAAAGAAGGGGGTGTGACTGCATTGGAATGGTTAGTGAGAGTGTTTAATATATGCTATTTGTTGTCAGTGGTGCCAGTGGAATGGGTAATTGCCTGTATAGTGCCCCTATGCAAAGGTAAGGGAGATGTGTATGAATGCAGTAATTTTAGGGGTATAAGTTTGTTGAGTGTGGTAGGAAAAGTGTATGGTAGGATACTGGTTAATAGGATTAGGGATAAGAGAATATGTGATCGCGGAAGTGCAGAGTGGTTTTAGGAGAGGTAGAGGTTGTATAGATCAGATTTTTATAGTTAGGCAGTTATGTGAGATATTTAGCAAAGGGTAAGGATGTGTGTTTTGCATTTTTGGATCTGGAGAAAGCATATGATAGAGTTGATAGAGAGGCTATGTGGAATGTTTTGAGATTATATGGAATTAATGGTAAATTGTTGCATGCAGTGAAGAGTTTGTATGAGGGCAGTAGAGCTTGTGTTAGGGTAGGGAATGAAGTGAGTGAGTGGTTTCCAGTGAGTGTGGGACTGAGACAGGGATGTGTGATGTCACCATGGCTGTTCAATTTGTATATTGATGGAGTTGTAAGAGAGATGAATGAGCGAGTGCGTGGTCGAGGTTTGAGAATGGTAGATGGGGATGATAACGAATGGGAGCTGAATCAGTTGCTGTTTGCAGATGATACTGTGGTGGTGGCAGATTCAGAGGAAAAGCTGTGTCAGTTAGTGTCAGAATTTGGAATGGTGTGTGAGAGAAGGAAGTTGCGAGTGAATGTGGGAAAGAGTAAGGTTATGAGGTGTAGAAGAAATGAGGATGGTGCTGGATTGAATGTTATGTTGAGTGGAGAGATACTTGAGGAAGTAGATCAGTTTAAGTATTTAGGCTCGGTTATAGCTGCAAATGGTGTAGTGGAAGCAGATGTGTGTCACAGAGTGAATGAAGGATGTAAAATGTTTGGTGCATTGAAAGGAGTGATGAAGAATAGAGGGTTGGAAATGCATGTTAAGAAAGTTTTGTATGAGAAAGTGGTTTTGCCAACTGTGATATATTGATCAGAATTATGGGGTGTGGAAGTAAGTGAGAGACGGAAACTAAATGTGTTTGAGATGAAATGCCTGAGGAGTATGATTGGTGTATCTCGATTGGATAGGGTTAGGAATGAAGTGGTTACAGCAAGAAAGGGTGTGAGGAGAGAAATTGCAGGCAGAGTAGATATGAATGTTCTGAGATGGTTTGGCCATGTGGAAAGGATAGATGATGAAAGACTGCTGAAAAAGGTGATGAATGCGAGAGTTGATGGGAGAAATGCTAGAGGGAGGCCTAGGTTTGGATGGATGGATGGAGTAAGGAGAGCCCTGAATGATAGGAGGATGGATGTGAGGGAAGCAAGCGAGCGTGCTAGGAATAGGAATGAGTGGCTAGCGATTGTGACGCAGCTCTGATGGGCATCTGCTGTTACCACAGGGCTGCATCTTACAGAGGTAGCCCTGTGGTAGGGGCAGTAGGAGGAGTTGGCAGTTGTGAAGCGACACAGGTTGTGGAAGAGCCGGGAGGATGGGCTGTGGCACTCCAGCAGTGCCATCTGAACGGTCGCTAGCTCCCTCATCATTGCCCATAGAGCAAAGTAATCCCCTTATTGTTTTCTTTTCTTGATGTCGGCTACCCCCCAATTAAAGGGGGAAACAGCCAAGGTATATATATATATATATATATATATATATATATATATATATATATATATATATATATATATATATATATATATATATATATATATATATATATATATATATATATATACCTAGTTCTCAGAATAACGTGGATATAGGTTCTTAGAAGTGACGGGTAAATGGAAAATCGCGTGAAAAAAGGAGTCATATTCCATAGGAAACAATGATAAAGGGCATAGCTCGTTCCACAACCGTCCATAGACACACTATGCCAAAGATATATGATAAGTAAAACATATTTTATAAGTACTTAAAAGATATACAGATTTACTGTACAGTAAGCAAATTAATGCACTCTATTATGCTGTTGGCAACAGGCTTACACTGGGACATCCATGGTGGCCAGTGTTGCCAGATAAAGAGGATGTTTTTATTTTCAAATGTATGGTACATTTTTAGATATATATTAATTACAAGATGGTAGTACTGTAATTTAAAATAAAAATGTACTTCATCTTTAAGATACTTGTAATAACTTACCAGCTTACATGTATATTTTTTATATTTATCATTTCTCTCATTCATCTGTTCTGGCATCACTGATGGTGGCGGTGAGGACGAGGACAAACGTTTTGTCACACTTCCGTATCAGCTGATGCACCCTCGCACACTATTTCCCGGACGATATTATATCGAAAGTATGTTTGCTGTTTGATCTTAATGCTTTTTTTTCCATTTCTTCATAATATCCGATCGCATTAAGCGGTAGAAGAGGAGGAGGATGCGGGAGAATGAACCTCTATCGGCTAACGTTTTGTCACACTTCCGTATCAGTTGATGCACACTCGCACGCTATTTCCCTGATGATATTATATCGAAAATATGTTTGCTGTTTGTTCTTAATGCTTTTTTCAGTTTTCTTCATAATATCCGATCGCACTAACCGGTAGAAGAGGAGGAGGATACGGGAGAACGAACCTCTATCGGCAAACGTTTTGCTACTTCCATATCAGCTGATTCACCCTCGCACGCTATTTCCCTGATGATATTATATTGAAAATATGTTTGCTGTTTGTTCTTAGTGCTTTTTTTCAATTTTCTTCATAATGTCCTATCGCATTAAGCGGTAGAAGAGGAGGAGGATGGCGGAAAAGTGCCTCCGAAGCGGTCAGTGTTTTACTAAAATGAAAATTTGTTTTCAAATTTTTTTGCTTGGGCGTTATTCACGAATTTTGTATTTTTTTACTATTATTTTTTTGGCCGTTATTGCAATTTTGCAGTTATAAAAAACACGGAAAAAAGGAACAAGGTATATATATATATATATATATATATATATATATATATATATATATATATATATATATATATATATATATATATATATATATATATATATATATATATATATATATATATATATATATATATATATAGAGAGAGAGAGAGAGAGAGAGAGAGAGAGAGAGAGAGAGAGAGAGAGAGAGAGAGAGAGAGAGAGAAGTTATCTTGCATGATATGCTATTTGTAACTTTCTTAAGTTAGATTTCATATGATCAGTGTAATCTATTTTCTTGCAGATATTGTTAGATGTGAAAGAACTATTAATGAAAGAACCAACTCTTGTCGATGTGACTATCCCCAATGAGTCGAAGTTCACCGTGTGTGGTGATATACATGGACAGTATTATGACTTAATGAATATATTTGAATTGAATGGACTGCCATCTCCGACTAACCCTTACCTTTTCAATGGCGATTTTGTCGACAGAGGTTCATTTTCCGTAGAATGTATTTTTGTTCTGTTTGGATATAAACTATTATACCCCAACCACTTCTTCATGTCTAGAGGTAAGTTCTTTCAGTATCTGCTCAATATAACTTAAGTCTTTAAGTGATCATGTGAGTAATCTTTTTATCCCCCCAATTGCTGTTTAGCAGCTGTAGAATTTTTCACATGTGTTATTGGTATGTCCCAAGAACTGACCAAAGAGCTAGAGTAATCGTGGTGGTAGTCCTCCTCTTTCTGGAAATTTTTTCTTCCTGTGAGACTCCTGAAAGAACAATAGAAAACTGAATCTCTATACACTAATTAAAATGAAATTAAAAGTAAGAAACAGGGTCTATTTGGGTGTGTGTGTGGGTGCTCTTCTATGTAGTATAGTAGGTGGCGTTAATTTGTGGAGGCTGCAGCAAAGATTTAAGTGCATTTCATGTCAAAGTGATCTTATACTTTTAGCTTTTTGGTTTCTTGTTGTAGGTGGTCTGTAGGTGTGTGATTTCTTATTGTATATAGTCTAGGTGTGCAATTTCTTGTTGAAAGTGGTAAAGTAAGTGATTTCTTGTTTTGAGTGGTCTGTAGGTGTGATGCAAGTTCAGCTATGAGTATATAACACACAAAATAAAATATAATGAAAGGTAGGAAGAAAAAATTAAGTAAAAGCGAGCAGGAGGCGATGTTGTGAATTAGCTTAAGGAAATGAATAAGAAATCTGCTAAAAGGCTTATTAGAGATGGATCCAGGATAAATAGGAATATGGAAGCTATTATAAAGGACAACTAAAAGAGTCAATAGCAGTATATATGTTGGTCTGTAGAATGAAGAGGATGTAAAGCGTTTTTGATACGATTGGTGAAATGAAGTAGTTTGTGGGGTGCAGTGCCGTCTAAGGTATTATTTGAAAGGACTTGGAATCTCAGGGCCTTGAATCAGGTTGTGTAATGAAAAGAGAATTTCAAAATTATATTTATGAAAATATCTTTTAAAAGTAGTCTCTGGAGAACTAGATGATACTTTTGATAAAAATGAACTGGGAGATAAATCTAAGGGTTAAGGGTGATGAGGTAATGAAGGGTGTTGATACACAGAATATTCAGGACTTCAGATGTATTTGGAGTATTTTTATTTTTTTGATGGTGAAGAGAATGAAGCAGTGGTGTTGTGCTTTAGAGGATGATATTGTACCGTCGCCTTTTCTTATCAATGACACACAGGATTGACATAAAAATGCAGTCAAGGATCTTATCCATCAGGCTGCGTCCAAACCTTTATCTCTATAAACATGATCTTATCTGTATAATAACTCCCCAAAGCTTACTACGTAGCCCACATCAACTGTATATAAATTGACCATTTTGACTTATAAAGTAAGTCTTCAGCAAGTCTTCAAAATGCAACCTCTTCATTTTAATCCCTCCTTGTCACAGCCTCGCATATGTAAGTACCAGTCTGGGATTGTAAGCAAAGGGAATATGAAGATATGAGGAGGTGATAGAAAGAGAAAGCAGAAAGGCAGATTATATGGATAAAGTAGTCTTTTAAAAAACTCATTGGTGATGGTTAATGCACAGGTTGTTAACCATTTCTCTACAAGCTGTCACAAGCATAGGTGCAGAGGGGGGCCTCCATGCCTCAGATAAAAAATTTTGTACCTCCTTCAATAACTAACAGGCTACTGACTTCTTCAAGTACCACTCTGCTGGTTAAAACATTGACTCTGGGTATAGCATCGTGACTTTAAGTGCCAGATATTAATTTCCTCCTTCTCTTTTACTTGAGGATATGGCTTGCATTTTTAAATTGTTAGATTGACAGATTGTTCCACAAGTGACCAACTTGCGGGTAAAGGGTTAAGGCTGTCCTCAGGAGAGAAAACTACCTCTATAAATGCTCAAAAGCATGCATGCTCTAATGTAAACCTGTTCCTTATTTCATATTCCACCATACCTCTAGAGGCATATATAAGTACCAAGTTTACTCAAGTAATTATACTTTATTGACCCCAATTAAAGAATTTAAGTCAAACATCCAAACTTTTCTGATTCTCTGAATTCTTACCAAGTATTCTGTTTTCCTTTTATTTTTATTTTATCTTAATATATGTAAATTGCATCATAGGTAGTAATGATGGGCTTTACAAAAGGGGAAATTTGTGGCCATTCTATTCTCCTAATGAAGAAGACATAAAATGGGTTTAGAACACATTAAAAAAAAAAAAAAAAAATTGTTTTGTTTTTTGTTTTAAAGCTCTGAAAGTTTTTCTGTTATCAGGAAAGCATTAATCATTTGCCAAAGACTTTGCTGGCAATAATTCCTTCGGGTATAGTAAAAATTTTATATGTTATGTGCATGTGATCATCTGTACATCACGGGGCTCCCTTTTCTGCTAATGGCTAGGACAGGCCTTCTTGCGAAGGACTTTGGTTTTAGCAGGTATGATAGTTACCCTGAGTGAATGTCCCCTCTAACAACAGACCGTGGTGGGCCACGAACCAAAGACGACTCAAAGAGGTACCACTTTGCACTTAAGTGTGTGTATGGTAATATATTCAGTTTATCTTCTGACAGGTAGAATTTGCCACGTAACTGACCTACATACGTACTCTCTTACAGGAAACCACGAGAGTGTTGCTATGAATCAGATGTATGGATTTGAGGGTGAAGTGAAGGCCAAATACACAGCGCAAATGGCGCAACTCTTCACAGAAGTTTATAACTGGTTGCCCCTGTGCCACTGCTTAAACTCAAGAGTATTAGTAAGGATTTTTCATTTTGTAATAGTATTAGAAAGTAGGGCTCTCTTATTAAATAATAAATGATATTTCTTTTGTCTTGACACAACTCAACTTTTGTTTAACCACTTCAACTTTACTTACTTGGCTTTTGGGTATGTGGCTTTATTTTATTATTTATGTTGTAGCTCTCTTGGGAAAAGATGTAGACGAAGTAGAAGTTGTAGCTCTCTTTGATGGGGTTTGAAAAATGTGTTAAATTACCTGTTGTAATTAGAATATTTCTCTCTCTCTCTCTCTCTCTCTCTCTCTCTCTCTCTCTCTCTCTCTCTCTCTCTCACATATTGGTAAAGTAATGCTTATGTTCATAACAACACTAATTTGTACTGATATATTGTATGCAGCAAATGTTCATGAGCTATGCCCTTACCCCTCTGTTCATTGGATTCTCAGCATATTGAGTTTTTACTGACAATATAGTATCTTCCATAATATAGACATTACCATGTAGGTAGGAAAAGGGAGAAATAGAATAGGATTTCTGTTGCATTGAAATAAGGCAACTTATTTGCATGGGGAGTCAGATGCAGAGATGCTTCTTGTTCTTCCACGAATTATATAAATAATTGATAGTTTGAAAGCAGGAACTCGGCCCTTGAACTAAATTGTAAAACTGTCTCAAGTTTAAAGATTGCTTTATGTATTGAATTTAATCTTCTCACTGCTGCATTATAATTTATATTTGCTAAAAGACAGATTTTTCTTAACAGGTGATGCATGGAGGCCTTTTTAGCTCGGATGATGTTACTCTGGATGACATTAAGAAGACAGAGAGGAATCGACAGCCTTCTGAAGAAGGTTAGAAAGAGAATATTTTGAGAGATCAGATAGTAGTTTGATTGTGCAACAGAATATGGAAATTGTTCCGTAGTGTAGATTTAATTAAAAGAAAAAAAATGGCAAGCAACAGCTTTGCCTTTTTACTAGTGATTATACTGTTATATAATGTTGCAAAGATATCACATGCAAATGGTCTTTTTCTATACCATCGCTTAAATACTACTTTATACAAGAGCCATATTCCCCCTTAAATGGGGAGTGACTGAGACAAAGCAAAATACCTTGACTATGTGGGAAGAAAATACAGAGGAGGGGATCCCAACCACCTCGCTCCTGACGTATGAGTTTTGGACTTCCACTTGAACTCACACTTTGTAAGATGACTGGGTGATCTCACCGCTGGTCATCACTGACGTGGGGGTTATAGCTATTCCATCTAATGACACCACTGACGTAGGGCTTTTCCTCCTACGTATATTTACTTTAATTATTATGGTAGCGTGGTTTATAAATATTGGTACCTGATGGGTACAAGGTAAGAATGGACAAGCAGTAGTTCCTTTACTTATATTTATTCTAGAGTACAACACATCCGACGCTTCAATGCCCCTATGCCTCAAATGGCCCAATGGCCCAATGGCCCCCACCCTATGACTATCGCAGTCTATGATCTATTCGTGCCCCTGGCAAACTGCTAACTAACTGTCCCTGCCCTGGGTGGCTCTTTAAATACCCCCAGGGGCAGGGCGTGGCTTAACATCCAATTCTCCAATGAAATCAGTCAGATCTAGTCCTAGCTAATCAGCGCCAGGTTCAAAGTGGAATCCCACCTACTTCCGGGAAGGAGTTATTGGGCATTTCTCCTGGGCAGGTTCCTGCGTACGAAACACAAGTTTATGTTTTTCTTGTGGTTTAGGAAATGGCTAACTTCCTGGCCTTTCTTGCCCTTCTCGATGCCAGGTCCTCCATCTCACGGTTCCGGTCATATATTTCCTTGGCACTTTCTACAAACATTGTAATAACATATCCGTGCCCTCGACCAACCGTTTCCGCTCAAGATCTGTTACAAGTTTCAGACTCTGGCTTCAGCATGGCGGGCTGGCTTCAGCATGACAGAAGTCATACGACATCCCTCCCAACCAAAACTGAAATATCTCTTATTTCAGTCGAAGCATGGACTAGTTTTCCGGGAGCTCTTGGACATATCCTAGCTAACATTAGTTTACAATAGAAATGGGGCCGAATTATTTAAGCTATTTTCTAAGAATTCCTATACAAATTACACAAACATAACATATAGAGAGTACCTTTACAGACAACTAGAGCATGCAGGGTCTATGTCCTTGTTGGAAATCTGAAATACAAACATATCCTTATATTTAAACAACATAATTCCAGTGTGAAACTAACGTTAAACATTAATTAAGATCAACAAGTCAGTTTAAATCAAAACATTAATTTATCTACTTCTCTCTTTTTAAAAGGCAAAATTGAGTTAAGTACAGTAAGATCATGACTCATGTAGAACATTAGCAAACAATTAAGTAGAGTATTAACGGGTATAAACAGGTAAAATGCAATAGATTATAACATCAACAGTAATTTCTATAAGAGACCCTACCGTCATCCGTTCTATTCCTATCATTATTAGGGGCATTGATTTGTCTTAAAATTAAGCCTTAAAAACTACTCCTGGAACAAAGCATGTGTTACTCTCATATTATATTATTATTCAGAGACCATTTAACATAAAAACTCAATGAATCTAAAGATTAAATCATAATTCAAATAATAAGAATGCTAAAACAAAACACTAATATTATTTAAGCAGAAAATAACTTATTAATCTTAGTTCACATCATACACTTTATCAATGGCACTTGCTCAACACTATATTTAAGGGAGACTCTGAGTTTGCGCTTAAAATTTTCTTAAAGCTAGCAAAACAAAAAAATAAACATAAAAATAAAAATATTTTGTCCCCTTTTTTTTTTTTTTTTTTCTTTTTAAAATACCCTTCTTTCTCTTTTCACTAAAGTTCGGACATGTATAGGGATCATTTTTCTTTCTCATTTACGTGGCTTTTAAAGGTATTATTTAAAATATTTTAAAATATTTCTGCGTTTCTTTTCCTCTCTTTTTACTACCGTTATGACTCGTAGGGGGATCTCCTTGTTTCTGGGATTTCATCAAGATTACCTGGGTGTTTTAAAGTAGTTTAAAATTTTTATTCTTTTAGGACTGTCCTCCCTGTCTTAGGACGACTTTTACTTCCTCTGTCTAGGACAACTTTCGTTTTCTCTGTCTAGGACGACTTTTGTTTTCTCTGTCTAGGACGACTTTCGTTCTCTCTGTCTAGGACGACTTTTACTTTCTCTGTCTAGGACGACTTTTACTTTCTTCTGTCTAGGACGACTTTTACTTTTCTCTGTCTAGGACGACTTTCGTTCTCTCTGTCTAGGACGACTTTTACTTTCTCTGTCCAGGACGACTTTTGTTTTCTCTGTCCCTTGCTCATGAATTCTTGCTAGGTGCGATTCCCCGGTCTCTCA
>JAXCGZ010024212.1:0-11984 GCA_037179515.1 Halocaridina rubra | reverse complement strand
ATATCAAAATATCTATCCCTATCCACTCTGTCATAACCATGAAGGAATTTAAAACCCGCCACCATATCCCCACTCATTTTTCCAGCTTTGAGTGATGGTAAGTCTAATTCCCTCAGCCTCTCCTCATAACAAAATTTTTTTTATGTCTGACACCTTATTCGTGGCATAATCTTTGAGCTTTCCCCAGCTTGATAATGTATTTTTCAAAAGCGGATTCCAAAACGTGGGCTGCATATTCAAGCTTTGGCCTCATATAGGTTACATAAATATTTCTTAACATTTCCTTGTCCATGTGTCTGAAGGCTACCCTTACATTTGCTAAGAAAGCGTATGATGCCCTTATTATGCAATTTATATGCATTTCAGAGACACATAGGCCAGTATGTTTACTCCTAGGTCTCTCTCATTTTCTGTCTGTTGAAGTTCTGCACCTGCTATTGAGTATCCAAACTTGGGTCTTCTTGCGCTTGCATCCATTCTCATCTCCTTACATTTTGAAGTATTAAATTTCATTAGCCACTATTCTGACCACTTATGCAAACTATTTGGGTCTTTCTACAGTTGTCTATGTTGTCTCACAGACAAAAAGTTGAAGGATTCTAAGTGAAGTAACATGCATTCTCTTAGTAGCTTTCCCATAACTTTGCAAACTATGCTGGTCAAGAAAACATGCCTATTGTATGGAGCTGTACAAAATTCGTTTGTTTCTTACATCTTGAGATCTCCCCAGATTTCTGCACCTTTTAAAATATGATGCACAGTGCCACTGATTTTGGCTTAGGGCACTTTTTAAGTTCATAAGGGGATATGTGATGTGTACATATAGCTTTATGGGCATCTAACTCTATTAACGCTTTGTATACCTTTGTAGCTGAAATGATGGTGTTCCCTAACAAAGACCCATCATATCTTATATCTGCAATCTGAAGGGGTGGCGTATATTCTACTGTAAATATCAACTTCTATTTTCAAAGTATTCAAGTGGTAATAATTATGATACAAGTCAGTGTTGAATATATACCTACTCTATAAATCTAACCACTCTGGCGGTTATATAGTTCTACCAGACCTACGAAGGGGTACTGGTTCTGGCACTGTCATGGGAGCATGCACAGAGTTATCAGAACTTTCAGCTATGCTATTAGGAATTATAACATTGCTCTCTGGTTCATTAATCACATCAGAATTTGATGTAAGACTAGTTGGAATAGAAGGCAAAATTGGCTTACAAGTACCTCCATAATTCTGATTATTACTGGGGAAAAATACATTCTTCCACACTAGGAGTAAGTCTAGGCATAAGATGATCTGAATGTCTTTTCCAAACTATATTGCCAAAAAAATTTTAAGTTGTACTTAATAGTTACGAACACCAGTATTTCTAAGATTTTTCCTTCTAACCAAGGCTTACCTTGACAATAATTTTTTACAAAAACTGCATCATCTACATTATATTCTGAGTTTTCAAATTTACATTCTTTCTGCAGTGCCTTCTCCCTTTTTTCTTGAGGTTTAATTTTTTTCTACAGTTCCCCGAAAGTTACGATTAAACATCATATCAGCTGGAGCCTTCCCAGTGGAGGAATGTACAGCTCTTCTATAATTATATAAAAACCTACGTACTCTGGTATTAATATCCCCATCAGTGAATTTACTAAGACCCTCTTTGAAAGTTTTTACTGCCCTTTCGGCTAAGCCGTTAGAAGAAGGGTTATAAGGAGCATGTGTAATGTGTTTAATGCTATTCTTCCTCAGGAAAAACTCCATCTCTTCAGACACAAAATAAGGGCCATTGTCAGAAACAATTATTTCTGGCAATCCAAAATTACAAAAACTCTGCCTTAACCTAGCAATAGGTACTGCTGATGTAGTATATCTAGTAACATGAACATCTAGAAATTGTGTGTGGGAATCTACAATTAGCAAAAAATAAGAGTCACCAATTGGACAAGCGTAGTCTATATGTAACCTACACCAAGGTATTCCAGTTTCTGGCCAGGATAATACCACTGACTGTGGAGTTTGGAAATTTTTAAAGCAAAGTTCAAAAGATTTATTTATTTCTGAAATATCCTGGTCCAATTTGGGCCACCAAATCCAATTATGTGCTTCTGCTTTCATTGCACTGATACCGTTATGACCTACATGCAGCTGTTTTAGTAATGTGCTGCGCATATCAGAAGGTATAATTGCATGGCTCCTATTCAAAAGAACACCATCATAAATGCTTAAATCTGATTTGACAACAGAGTAGTCAGACACTACTGGGTCATTAATCCGATCCAATTTCACACATTGAAAAACCTTACTTAAAACTGGGTCATTCTAGTCAAAACCTTAACATTTTTAAAAGAAATGTCTTGATTAATCAAAGCTTCTAAAACATGTATGTATTCATTAGGGGTACTAGAATCCAAACTAGAATCCAGTACTAGCAATCGACTGAGTGCATCAGCGACAACATTATCTTTTCCTGCTTTAAAATTTAAATCATAATCGTACAGTGACAAAAGCAAAGCCCATCGCTGCACTCTAGCGTTTGAATTTATAGGAATCTGTTTGGTTCTACCAAACAATCCAAGTAATGGTTTGTGATCAGTTCTAAGAATAAATCTACGACCCAATAAAAATTATTTAAATTTGCTTACAGTATAGACCAAAGCCAGGCTTCCTTGTCTAACTGAGAATAATCTAATTCTGCAGCTGATAACTTTTTACTAGCAAAATAGACTGGTTTTTCGATACCATGCTTTCCCTGCATCAAAACACAGCCAAAGTCCACTGGAGATGAATCTACTTCTACAATTACTTGATAATTTCCATCAAAATTAGCAAGAAATTCAGACTTGCATAACTCTGCTTTGACCGTACTGAAAGCATTAACTTCTACAAATGACCATATAAATTTGGCACCTTTCTTCAACAAATCATATAAGAGAGACAAAGTACAAGAAAAACTCTTTACAAATCGGCTATAATAGGTAACCATACCCAAAAAGAATTGTACATCACTGATAGACTTTGGAGGGGGTGCTTCCACAATAGCTTCAAGTTTTTTGGGTGATGGTTTAATTTCATCACCAGAAATGCCATAATCTAAGCACTCAAGAGAATCAGTTTTCAAAACAGTTTTCTTTTTATTTATAGCTACATTGTGCTTTTGAAATTCCCTCAAAACTCTGTCTAGTCTCTCATCATGCTCGTTTTCTGTTTGTCCTCCAACAAGAATATTATCTAAAAAGACTACAACACCATCAATATTCATCAAAATCTGAAAAATAAATAATTGAAAGCTAGCTGGTGATGATGCCAAACCAAAAGGTTGTCTTTTATATTTAAAAAGACCTTTATGAGTATTTATTACAAGAAACTTTTGGCTTTCAACATCAACTGGTAATTGCAAGAATGCATTTTCAAGGATAAATTTTAGAAAGTATTTTACTCTTACCGACTACTGATAACATCTCATCTACCCTTCGAAATGGATGTTTATCACAAACAATGTTTTGATTCAACTCTTTAAAATCTCCACAAATCCTCATAGATTTCTTATCTTCTTTAAATACTGGAACAATGGGATCTGCCCAATCACTAAAACTTATTGGCTCTATAATGTCATCAGAAACCAATTTATCTAAAGAATCCTCTACTAATTTCCTATAATGAAATGGTACTGTTCTATCCTTCTGAAATGTTGGTACTTCATTACCTTTAAGATTAACCTTAGCTACTATGCTTATAATTGGCAATTTTGAATCAGCTGAAAATTTATCTAGCTGAGCTCTAGCATCCATTACACTGTTTATTATTTTAATTTCGCAGTCACCAACACCTGTCAAAGCAATTCCTATCTTAGACATTAAATCCCTACCACACAAGTTTGGGTTATAATTATCAACAACATAAAATTCATGTCGTATACTAAAATCATTATAAACAATATTCACATAAACTTTACCCATGACATTAACATTACTGTTTCCATAAGCTTTTAGTTTTTAATTACAATTTTGCATAGGTAAAGCTAAGCAATGAGCCCACTTGCAACCTAAAGTAGAAATTCCAGCCCCACTATCACTTCATATGGAATTTCTTTACCATTTAAGTGTAGATTAATCTTGGTTATTACAGTAGGGTTATTTTCTACATTCAAAATCATGTTTTCTTTCCCTACTGGAGCAAATTCATGTAAACTTAATAACTGATTACAATCACTACCTTCCTCAAGTAGGGTTTTTTCAAAACTGTATTAGCTTTTTTTCTTACCCTCTCTGTTTATTCTGACAAAGTGATATGGCTGGTTTCTTCCGTCACCATACTTTTGGTTTTCGGAACTCTGAGAAAACTGAGAACCCTGGGTAAATTCCACATGAAAATGACAAACTTTTTTAAAGTATCCTTTTTTTGTTACACACTGAAAAAGAAAGATGAGAAAAACGAATCCTCACTATGGTGAGGGTAACCACAATGTCGGCAACTTGCCTATTTTCTACCATTTGGGGTAGGAGTAGGCCTATTTGAATTGCTTACATTATGATAGACTGGCCATCTTTGTCTGCCGTAGGAATGAAAACACAGAGACCGAAGCATAAAATTTAGAGACTATTACTATTATGAAATATTTTGATGTTTTCCATTAGTAGTTAACTTACAAAGAAATCAAATCAAAATATCAAATTAATATTACCACATTCTCTCCCACCCTTTTAACTAACAAACATAATCATCATGATAACCAGGGGTGTTCCTTTTCCTTGACAATCGATGCAAAGATTCTTACTGTACAGGCATTTGCTGAGAATCTTCTAGTGTGATAATGGTCGGCTCTGGCATAGGACAAGCTCCTTTCATATGGCAGCTTGAGGTATCTTCTTCTGGTGTTAAAGAGATGTCCTCAGAAAGTTTGAGAGTCAGATGTTTCAAAGATACTGTCATAGCCTTTCCATCCATCAGTTGAACATGTACATATTTAGGGTTAGTATCCAGTATTTCAATTTTTTCTACAAGAGGATTATATTTACTGTGCCTAATATGTCGCTTTAAATAAACAGGACCTTTTGAAATTAACCAAGAGGGTAATTATTATCCAGAAGTTGACTTCCTTGTATGAGAAAACTTCCTCTCATGAGGGGTACAATTTGTGGCAGTATACAACAATGATCTTATAAAATGTAGAGCATCAGGTAACACTAGCTCCCACTATGAAGTGTCTAATCTCTTAGTTCTTATTGCCAGCACGACAACCTTCCAAACGATTCCGTTATATCTTCCTACCTGTCCATTTCCTTCAGGGTTGTAAGGTGTAGTGCGTCTGGGAGCAATATTTTTCTTCAGTACATATTCCTTTAGTTCTGAAGACATGAAAGCTGTACCTCTGTGTGAGTTAATAAATGCACGCATTCCAAAAAGTGCAAATAAGTGGTCTAGGCATCTGATGACTGTACATACATACATATATACCTTGGCTGTTTCCCCCTTTAATTGGGGGGTAGCCGACATCAAGAAAGGAGAACAAACAGGGGGATTACTTTGCTCTATGGGCAATGACGAGGGAGCTAGCAACCGTTCAGATGGCACTGCTGGAGTGCCACAGCCCATCCTCCCGGCTCTTCCACAACCTGTGTCGCTTCACAACTGCCAGCTCCTCCTACTGTCCCTACCACAGGGCTATCTCTGTAAGATGCAGCCCCGTGGTAACAGCAGATGCCCATCAGAGCCGCGTCACAATCGCTCGCCACTCATTCCTATTCCTAGCACGCTTGCTTGCTTCCCTCACATCCATCCTCCTATCATTCAGGGCTCTCCTTACTCCATCCATCCATCCAAACCTAGGCCTCCCTCTAGCATTTCTCCCATCAACTCTCGCATTCATCACCTTTTTCAGCAGCCTTTCATCATCCATCCTTTCCACATGACCAAACCATCTCAGAACATTCATATCTACTCTGGCTGCAATTTCTCTCCTCACACCCATTCTTGCTCTCACCACTTCATTCCTAACCCTATCCAATCGAGATACACCAATCATACTCCTCAGGCATTTCATCTCAAACACATTTAGTTTCCGTCTCTCACTTACTTTCATACCCCATAACTCTGATCCATACATCACAGTTGGCACAACCACTTTCTCATACAAAACTTTCTTAACATTCATTTCCAACCCTCTATTCTTCATCACTCCTTTAAATGCACCCAATACTTTACATCCTTCATTCACTCTGTGACACACATCTGCTTCCACTCCACCATTTGCAGCTATAACCGAGCCTAAATACTTAAACTGATTAACCTCCTCAAGTGTCTCTCCATTCAACATAACATTCAATCCAGCGCCATCCTCATTTCTTGTACACCTCATAACCTTACTCTTTCCCACATTCACTCGCAGCTTCCTTCTCTCAACAAAAGTAACCTTTGAGAGAGGGGAAACATGTAGGGAAATATTGTTGAGAAAAAAAAGTCTAAAAGACCTTCAAGAAATCAAAGAAGTGTTCATTAGACAATACAGAACACAGGAAGAGATGGGAAAGATCAAAAACTTGTTGCAAGAGGCAAGAAGGTTAAATGATGAAAGAAATGAAGAAGAGAAGAAAAATTTTCATTACAGAGTTCTTCCAGACAAAGGGGAGATAAAGAAGATACTGACAGACGATCAGGGGATGGGGCCTCATTAAGATTGTTATACACAAATGCTGATGGATTAGCTGGTAAGGCAGTAGAATTAAAAGATAGGATTCACAACAGTAAGGCAGATATAGTAGCAATTACAGAGACTAAGTTGAGTGAGGACATAAACAGTGTCACATTTTTTCCTAAGGGTTTCAGAATACTAAGGGTTGAAAGATCTGAGAGGACTGGTGGAGGGATAGCACTGCTCATAAGTGAAAGGATTCAAGTCGAAGAAATAAACTTGGCTATAGAAAGTGAGTTCAAGGAATTTCTTGTTGCTCGCATAAATACTGGGTCAGAGAGCATTATAATAACTGTTATATACAACCCACCAAGGAACCAAAATAGGCTTGAAGTTTATGAGGAAAGTCATATAGGTACTATTGAAGTCATAAACTCAGTTGTTAACATGGCACGGGAAAAAAAGTGTAGGATTTTGATTATGGGAGACTTTAATCATAAAGAGATAGATTGGATAAATCTTGACCCACACAGTGGTGAGGACTCATTCGTGGCAAGATTCCTAGATTGCGTACAAGGGAATTTCCTACACCAACATGTAATGGAACCAACAAGGGCCAGGGGTGGGGGTGAGCCATCACTACTTGATCTAGTGTTCACAGATAATGTGTTGGATATTGAAAAAATTGAGTATGAACCACCAATTGGAAAGAGTGACCACTGTGTGTTGTTGATGGAGTATATCATTGAAGATATTCTTCCTGAGAGTAGAGGCACTGAGGACATGAGGAGGAACTATCCGAAAGGAGATTACATCAAAATGAATGAGTTTTTTGCAGTTATTGACTGGAAAACCTTATTTTACAACAAATCTGTACAAGAAATGTATGACATCTTTTGTGAGAAATATGGGAAGATAGTAGATTGCTGCATACCTGTCACCAAAGTAGGTGTAATTCATGCCAGAGAGAAATGGTTCGATAATGGTGTAAAAGAGCTAAGGAGTGGAGAGACAAATGCTGGAAAAGGTATAGGAGGAGAAAAAACATAAATGCCTGGCAAACCTACAAAAGAGCAAGAAATGACTACCTAAATAAAAGGAGAGAGGCGGAGAGAGACTATGAGAGGGACATCACCAGGAAGGCTAAAGAAAATCCCAAGCTTTTCCACAGCTTTATCAGAGGAAAACTGAAGGTAAAAGAACAGGTTTTAAGGCTAAAGAGAGCGGATGGAAGCATCACTGAGACGGATGAAGAGATCTGCAAAGAATTGAACAAGGAGTTTCAGTCAGTATTTACAATAGAAAATACCCCACCCCCTCAGTTTGCAGAGATAGAAGCTCAAGGGCCGGTATTAGAGAACATCAACCTTACAGCCACAGAGGTATGCAAAGTGCTGATGGATTTAGATGTTCATAAAGCTACAGGTCCTGATGACATATCCCCTCATGTGCTTAAAAAATGCGCAAGCACAATATCAGTGGCACTAAGTATCATATTTAAGGAGTCACTGGAGTCGGGGGAGATTCCAAGATGCTGGAAACAAGCAAAAGTGATACCTATCTTCAAAAAGGGAAGGAGGGATACGACTCTGAACTATAGACCAGTTTCCTTGACCAGCATAGTTTGCAAAGTTATGGAGAAACTACTAAGGAAACATATCTCTCTTCACTTGGAATCCTTCAACTTTTTGTCAGTGAGGCAACATGGCTTCAGAGAAGGTAGATCAACAGTAACAAACTTATTAGAATTTTATGATGAGGTAAGCCAAATCTTACAGGAAAGAGAGGGCTGGGTAGATTGCATATTCCTAGACTTCCAGAAAGCGTTTGACACTGTTCCACATGGGAGACTTATTAGGAAGCTGCAATCAATGGCTAGAATAGGTGGAAATGTTTTGGAATGGATAAAAACTTACTTAGAAGGAAGGGAACAGAGGGTCAGAGTTAGACACTCAGTGTCTGAATGGAGAAGAGTTAGTAGTGGAGTTCCACAGGGTTCAGTTTTAGGGCCACTTTTGTTCCTTGTATATGTAAATGACCTACCAGAGTCTGTAAATTCATTCATGAATATGTTTGCAGATGATGCAAAGATTGTGAAGAAAGTAAAAAACGAGAACAATGGTAGAGAACTTCAGAAGGATCTAAATAATCTGCATGAGTGGTCAGAAAAGTGGCTAATGAAATTCAATACTTCAAAATGTAAGGTAATGAGAATGGGTACAAGTGCAAGAAGGCCCAAGCTTGACTACTCGGTGGCTGGAGTACAACTTCAAGAGACAGAAAATGAGAGAGATCTAGGAGTAAACATACTGGCAGATTTGTCTCCAGAAATACATATAAATGGCATAGTAAGGGCAGCATATGCATTCTTATCAAATGTAAGGGTAGCCTTCAGGCACATGGACAAGGAAATGTTCAGAAATATTTATGTAACCTATGTGAGGCCAAAACTCGAATATGCAGCCCCCTTTTGGAATCCGCACTTGAAAAAGCACATAGTTAAGCTTGAAAAAGTTCAAAGACATGCCACGAAACTGGTGTCAGAAATACGCAATCTCAGTTATGATGAGAGGCTGAGGGAATTAGACTTACCATCACTCGAAGCTAGAAGAGTGAGGGGGGATATGGTGACAGTCTTTAAATTCCTTCATGGTTATGATAGAGTGGATAGGGATCGATATTTTGATATGGCTGGCTCTAGAACTAGAGGTCATAGTTTGAAGCTTCGTAAGAAAACTTCTTTGCAGGATGTAAGGAAATACTTTTTCAGTGTAAGAGTAGTTGATAATTGGAATTCGCTAAGTGAGGAGGTAGTTAATGCTATCTCAATCCATAGTTTTAAGGACAGGTATGATAAGTATCACTAAGTATAAAATGGAACCAATCAGGAGACGGGAAGATACGAGCTTTGGGCTCTTTCCCGTAAACACAATTAGGTAATCACAGTTAGGTAATCACACACCATTCCAAATTCTGACACTAACTGACACAGCTTTTCCTCTGAATCTGCCACCACCACAGTATCATCTGCAAACAGCAACTGATTCAGCTCCCACTCGTTATCATCCCCATCTACCATTCTCAAACCTCGACCACGCACTTGCTCATTCACCTCTCTTACAACTCCATCAATATACAAATTGAACAGCCATGGTGACATCACACATCCCTGTCTCAGTCCCACACTCACTGGAAACCACTCACTCACTTCATTCCCTACCCTAACACAAGCTCTACTACCCTCATACAAACTCTTCATTGCATGCAACAATTTACCATTTATTCCATATAATCTCAAAACATTCCACATAGCCTCTCTATCAACTCTATCATATGCTTTCTCCAGATCCAAAAATGCAAAATGCACATCCTTACCCTTTGCTAAATATTTCTCACATAACTGCCTAGCTATAAAAATCTGATCTATACAACCTCTACCTCTCCTAAAACCACTCTGCACTTCCGCGATCACATATTCTGTCTTATCCCTAATCCTATTAATCAGTATCCTACCATACACTTTTCCTACCACACTCAACAAACTTATACCCCTAAAATTACTGCATTCATACATATCTCCCTTACCTTTATATAGGGGCACTATACAGGCAATCACCCAATCCACTGGCACCAATGACAACATAAAGCATATATTAAACACTCTCACTAACCATTCCAATGCAGTCACACCCCCTTCTTTCAACATCTCCTCTCTCACACCATCCATTCCAGGTGCTTTACCTGCTTTCGCTTCATACAATGCCCTTTTCACCTCCTCTCTTGTAATCTCTCTCTCACTTTCATCTCCCATTACTGGCCCTTGAAACCCTCCCACTGCCACTATAGCTGCCTCTCTATCTTCCTCAACATTCAGCAAGCACTCAGAATATTCTGCCCATCTTTTCCTTGCATCGTTCCCTCTTAACATCTGTCCATTCACATCTTTCACTGTCTCTTCCATCCTCGATCCACCCTTCCTTGCTCTCTTCACTTCTTTCCAAACCTTCCTTTTATTCTCCTCATATGACCTACTAAAATCCTGTCCCCACCTAACATTTGCCAACCTCTTCTCTTCCACTACCTTCGGCTTGGTTTCCACATTTTACTCCCTATATCTTTCATACTTCTCCCTACTTTTACACTGCAGCCTTTCCTCAAAAGCCCTCTTTTTCTCTTCCACCTTCATTTTCACCCCTTCATTCCACCACTCGCTGCCCCTCCTCATGCCACCTCCAACAAACCTCTTTCCACACACATCACTTGCATGTCCCACAAAACATTCTTTCATCAACCCCCATTCCTCCCCTAACTCCCCAACTTCTCTCTCTTTCACCCTGTCATATGCCACTCTCAACCTGTCCTGATATTCCTGTCTCTTCTCTGGCTTTTTCAACTCTTCCACCTTCACTATTTCCCTTCTACATCCCCCCACACTATTTCCCCACTCTTTTGCTACTACCACTTTTGCTTCAACCAAAAAATGATCAGACATCCCAGCAGCCACACCCCTGAATGCATGTACATCTTTCACTCTACCAATCATGCTCTTTGCTACCAACACATAATCCATCAATGCTCTTTCTTTCACTCTTCCATTTGCCACTTTCATCCATGTATACTTATTTATTAACTTCTTCTTAAATAAACTATTACCTATCACCAACTCTTGCTCCACACACATATCTAACAGTCTCTCGCCACTCTCATTCCCACCTGGTACCCCATACTTTCCTACAACACCTTCTATCTCTCCATCACCCACTCTGGCATTCAAGTCACCCAACACAACTACATAGTTCCTTCTACTCAGACCATCCACACATCTAGTTAACTCATTCCAGAATTCATCCCGCTCTTCCTCACTTCTCTCACATCCTGGCCCATACGCACTAACAAAAGCCCAACATTCCCTTCCTATCCTAGCCCTCACCCACATCAGCCTAGATGACACTTCTTTCCATTCCACTACCTGATTTACCATCCATTCACTCAGCAATAATGCCACACCTTCTCTCGCTCTCCCCCTTTCAACCCCAGACATCCTACCCGTCACATCACCAAATGCCACTTCTCCTTTTCCTTTCATCTTCGTCTCACACAATGCCAATACATCCATCCTCCTCTTTCCAAACATATATCCAATCTCACATCTTTTGCTCTATATCGTACTACAACCACGCACATTTAGACACCCCAAAACTAGAGTTTGGGGAGAAGTTATTCTCCCTTCTACTCCCCTTCTTCTTTGACGTCTCACAGGAGGTTGATACAAGGGGGGGGGATTCCTAGTCCCCCCGCCCCGTCCACTTTTAGTCGCCTTTTACGACACGCAGGGAATACGGTGAGGCAG
>JAXCGZ010024211.1:2500-12004 GCA_037179515.1 Halocaridina rubra | reverse complement strand
TAGAATTCCAAAGGATACAAGCAAAATTAATAAAAAACTACTTCCATACTAACTCATACTGATCACACTTCCTGTATGCCTTGAAACGGTGGACAAGGGAAATCAGAACAAGTATCTTACACAATCAGGACCCATGATATCCTAGATTTCCCTTGTCTTCATAAAGGCTTGTACAAATTCAATTAGGTGGCATACTTATGTATACCTGATGTAAAATACTTTGTAACTTACAATGGACTGTTTGTATACGGTATGTGACAACTGAGCCATCGTATGGCATTTTCTTGGTAAATTGCACTCACTTGTTTCCTAAATAATGGAGCATAAGTCTTATTGCAGGACAATGATTACCATCTTCATTTCTCAATGTATATGAGCCTCATAAAAGATATAGAAGAGTGAGGACTGGCATCCATTTTCCTTAAGATATTATTGCACAGCAAGTAGAATAGGAGGTCCAGTTTTGATTATTTTGTAGTGGTTGTGATCACTGCTAGCTGCTGCAGGTCTCTGCTTAAAGTTTTCCTTCTGTTACTGAGACTGACATTGTGAACAATGTGCATGGCACCACTCAGTGCTAAATATTTTATGAAACATTAAAAAAAACGACCTGTCTTTAATGAAAACAGGGAACTTATAATAAGTTTTTAGTATAGAAATACATTATATACAGTTTAGGAATACATAACACTATTTAGAAGAACATTCTGTACTTATCTATATGAGCACAGCATCTACTATTGTACATTACACTTGCACAGTATTTTCTAATTGATTGATAATATAGGCTAACAGACTGTTCAGTACCCTATACAAAATTATGTTGTATATATTACAAGGAAAGCAATTTTTATTTTCCACTGAGGCTTACCAGCAACAGGCTTGTTATTCTGACACAGCTGGCTCAATTAGTCCTAACCTTTAAGAGCTTACTATGTTTACTACTACAAGAGTTGTATACCTGAAAGTAAAAGTTCTTAGGACACTTTATATATGTATTAGTTGTTTGGAATAAAAAGGCTACCAGAAAAAATATTGAAATGCTATAATTTTATAATACAGTGCTCTCTCTAGAAGCCAAACTATATGTATTCCTTGGTGGAACATAGTAATATGCCATCTTAAACTTGAGAGTTCAGGAGAACTGATCAATATTCAGTGAAGCATCTCTGAAAACAGCTCTCTCAGTTTTTCTCTGGGTATCATCCAAAGATGATGTATATACCGTACACTTTTATTTTATTTCTCTGTAAACTTTTATTCCTTTCTTGAGACCTGTTATGTTAGTCTTAACTCTATAACCGCAATATGTTTGGCAAATGTATTTTATAAAGGATGGAAAGAGATAAAGAACTTGTCTCTGTTCCTTCTGGAGCAGCAAAGTTGAAAACTTCCATTCTGTCACTATTTTTCCTATTTAAACAAATTTCCATAACATTGTCTAAATTCTTACAGACATCATTGCTACTACAATAGAAATACGGACAATTTCTAGCACAAAGATATGGCCCTTTACATCCATTTTTGTCAATAACTGAACCGATGTTCATTTGTATTCATCGTAATAATAACTATGGGGATCATATGAAACAAAGAGAATTGTCTGATTCATGATTATTTTTTTCACTGATAATGTCACTAAGAGTATTGGAAGAGTCAAGATATGATTAGATCTTTCTCTGACTTGTAAGGATTACTCCAATAGTCTAACAGATTTTACGTTGAAGAAATTCTTTCTGCCCTTTCAAATTACAAATTTGTATTTATCTGTTCATGCATTTTTACAGCAATTGAGCCATAGGCTTAGCTTGAAAAACATACAAAATGAGACTTTCAACACTCTCCTCATACATAATAACAGCATTTGACACTCTTGTATTAATACTCTAGGTACAATCTTCAACATACATATCCAAATCTTTGAGCGCTTCATTATGCATATAACTTGGGCTACTTTCACTGCTCAGTGTTGCCTTGTTTTCTTCAATTATATTTGCTAATATCCCTCCTTCCATATATGATGCTTTAATGTTTTCTTCTGTTTGCCCTCTTTTATGTCCCTCAAGTTTCTCCTTCAATTTCATATTAGTGGCTTTATTTTCTTTGAAACTAATATGTTCTATACTTATTGGAAGGATGCTCTTTGAAGATTTTCCTGGTGGTTCCCCAAGTATATGAGAAGCCAAATGTAAGTACAGCCTTTGGTCATCATTAAATCGCATATGACAAGTGGTACAAGTTGTTTGTTGAATTTTATTACCTGCATCTTCTCCAACTTTAATTTCAATGTCTTCAGAAAGACTTGCTATATGAATATCTTCAACATGTTGCCAGTAATCATGCCTATCAAAAAATTCTTTTTTACATAGTTTGCAATTAAATGAACCTGTATCCTCTATGGAGGGACTTTTCAATACAGATTTGATGCAACACCTACGTTTCTGACAATGGTATTTACTTTTTGTTTGAAATGGAATGCAACAAATCCAACAGTAACTCTTAGTATGTATCATGTCTGTCAGATTCCTAGGTACAAGATCATCCCACAATCTTAAACTCAGAAAATGCTTTATCATATGAGCACAGAGGTTTACAGGATACTTGAAACTTTTTTCACAAAATTTGCACTGCATTTCAACAACAACCATGTCGTGAAGTATATCCCTGTGAGTATTGCACAAATGCTTAGCAGCAGTATACCAGTTATAAAAAGATGTATTACAGTACTGGCAAAAATAAGAATATTCAGCAACATCTGGTAGTGTAATTTGGAAATCTGTACTACTAAGAGGCTTACATTTCTGAGTCTCAATACAACAGTTTTCACTATACTCAATTTCTTCTTGCTTTGTGCCTCTGATTAACAGTGGATCTGAGCTTTCATATTGTTTTGGGTCTGTGCAAGCTACTTCAGAAGTTTCTATAGCATCAGCATTCTTATCATCAGCACTAGTCACAACCCTTTTGCACCCTTTAATATGGTGGTCAAATTCTTCACGACTTGCAAAAACCTTCAAACAACTCCCACATTCATGTACAGGTCTCTTTTCAGGTGGACAACTGGTGCATTTGTCTAAGTGATTCAAGTAAAACCCTTCCAGTTCATACTGCTGTCCACAATACGTACATTTGAAAGGTTCAGTTTTATGGAGATCTTTGTAGTGTTTGGATAGTTTCTCCTTCGATGTAAAAAGCTGAATGCATTTATAACGACAGCGAAACTTGTCATTATGGTATCTCTTAAAATGTCGCATTAGTTTGTCTTTTGTCGGATGATTGACTGGGCACTCAGGACAAGAGAATATTATGTGACTGCGTTTATGAGCTGTAAAATAGTGACTTTTTGCAAACTCTTTAGAGCATTGGTCACATTTAAATTTTCGCTGTATGCTGAGGGGTTCAGGACCTTTCGGGCATCGCTTTTCATGCTTCTGCAAATTGTTTTGAACTTGATAAACATTACCGCAATACTGACAGGAAAAATCCCTGCGATCTTTTGCATCTCTGCTGTGAACTTCCCTACGATCTTTCATTTCTCTTTTGTGAGCTTCATACCTTCCATCTTTTGTTTCTCTGCTGTGAGCTTCCTGTTGATGAGAAACAAGCTCAGCTTTTGTGCTGAAGAGAGCAATGCAATTGTAAGGACATTGCAACAAATTACTGTGCATGTCTTTAAAGTGCTCCAACATTATGGATTGTGATCGTCCAATATACTCACATCTCGGACACTTAGGGATCATGTTAACATCCACATTATCTGCATGATATTCTGTAATGTTGCAAGACATTTTAGGAATGCTTGTAAATATCTTGGTGTCATAAGCAGTTGCTGAAGTACAAGCTTGATACTCACTTGAAATTGCATCCATGTTTGGATTAACTTTCTTAACATTAGTGCATGAAGAGTGACTGTTTTTCGTTCCCATACCAAAGGATTTGTCTTCATTAAAGGGCATTTCCTCAGGTTCACTTTTAACCTGGACACTGTCTTGTATATTTCTTTGACACTCTACAGGTGTGGCTACCATTTCACAGCCAAGTATGAATTGTGCTGCTAAAAGCTCCTCAGATATTTCTTCTCCAGATACTCCCAAATGTGTTGCGAGGTGTGTTTTTACTAAACACTTTTCTCTAAATGATGCATTACAAAATCTGCAAGTGTATTTTATAGCAACAGAATGTGATACAGAGTTTTTCAGCACCTCAGAAACTTTATCATCTCTGTGAACTGAAAGCACATGGCTAGCAAAAACATCTTTTGCTAGCTCAGCACCACACCTACTACATTTAAGAAGATTGTGACTATGACTTTTATGGAAAAGTAAGATCTTCTCAGTAGAGAACTGTTTCTTACAAATATCACATTCTTTTACAATGTTTACATTGTGATACTTTTCCATATGACTGTTGTAACTTGAAACACTTTCAAAATACATTGCACATTGGTTGCACTGGACTCTGAAGAAGGGTGATTTTTTGTTCCCACTGTAAGATACATTTTGGGCAGAGTCCAAAGCATAAGTGTCGACACATACCTTCTGCTCCAGATGTGCATACCTTCCCATCTGGTTACTTTTATCCTTCTCAACTGTACCATCTTTATGATGAGGATGACGAAAACTTCTTAAAAGCCTTCGCTCTGATTTTGTATCCTTGAGCCCATGGGATGACACACTGCGGTTATCCAAGCCTGCAGGCAACATTACTCAATGTCAGAACAGAATGTATTCTACAGGGATCTAATCCTAAGTTGTATTCTGCATTTTAACACATTAATAATAATAGCTTGAGGTTTGTAACCTTGTTTTGAATATAATATGCAGTATCACAGGGCTTTACTCATGAATTTACATTTGCTTAAGGAAGAAGAGGTCAGTTTTCTCAAGACAATGGCTACCTCATTAGAAGAAGAAGGGCAATGGCAAGATTTTCCTTTTGACTTTTTTTATAGTTTTTATGTTTGAGTCCCTCTGAATACTTCATTAGCAACAGTTGTACATTTGAGGCGTCTTTTGGACAAGGGGCGAATGCGCCACCCCCATAAAAAATGAGTTATGCATGTTTTCCACTAGGTGGAAGCACTGAAAATCTCGTGGTGAAGAGCATTTTGCGATTTCGACCCATGCTCGAATTCTAGATTCAATCGCCCCTGTTTTGCACACGTTGGTGAGTATTAGAACTTCATGACGATAGTCACTAACAATATAATGGTTATCATACACACAGTAAAACAACCTGTTGCCAATAAGGTGATGAAAATTTTTAATTAATAATTATAAAAATATTAATTACTGGAATTGTTGGAAGAAATATTCACAGTATCTTGGTTTCATTGACATCTAATGCAGGATGAATTTCAAGTAGATTGAACAATAATTACAATATGCTGAAAAATCACCATCGAATTTTTTTTTTTTTATGTATAAATTTGTCTCTTCCAGAGGATTCTAATGATATATAATAACATGCTATCTTGCATTATTCTATGTCTGCCACCTAAACCTGACTTTAAATGCTCATAACTCAACAGTAGAAAATTGGCGCATTCGCCCCTTCGAGACGCCTCATTTAGAAACTTCAACTTCAGAAGGTATAATCCTATAATATACTGATGTTAGCATTTTTCCATAAAAAATATACTTTACTTATTTTTATTCCTGAACTTTCATGTTTACAATGTTGACACATTTAGAACCTGTACCTTTATTCTTATTAGGTGCTTGCTGAACTATTTAGAGAACTAAGATGCAAAACCGTATGATACGGTTAAGAATATTTACTGAAAAACCAAACTACAAAAGCTACATATGTAAAATAAAACTTCAATAATTATAAATAAACAATGTCAACATCAGTCATCCGCAGAATAATACAAAGGTAATTAACAAAAGGAGATAATTATTACAAATATCGCTTTTATTAAAAAAATTTTACATTCATTCGCAACGCCACTGAGAGCAAACTACCTAAAAAGTCTACAAGTACTGCAGTACAGACAAAATACATTTACAATTCCGCAGAGCAAGAATAAATAGTAAGTTTTACAACTTCCTCACATATACTCTTGCTACTGGATTATGTTGCCATATTGCTACTATTCTAGACCAATTAATCACTCTAGAGTAGCAATATGAAAAGACCCTTCATTATTAGTACAAGTAGTGGAATTCCTTATTGCGGTGTGTATCTTAAAAATGCATTTCATACCATTACAGAAAGTATTGTGCAGTGTGGTATTTTACAGTAGTCATCTGTATCGTGGCATCAATACAAGCATATACTCAAAGAAATACTTAAACCATGTACAGCATCTTGCAAATGGATTAATTTTATTTTCCCACCTTTACATGTATGAATAGAGTAATAGAAACCATACCGGAGACTTCCAACTTGATTATGGTTTGGAAGAGATAACTGCTGGATGAGAAAAGTTCCCTAGCCTGGAGAATATATAAGAGCTATGGCATATACGTGGGCCAGCTTACCAACAAAAATACAATAGTTACAGAATTAATATCAAAGCCTCACCCATAGCTTTATAAGCAAGAAGGCAATATCATAGTAGCCATCATTATCAGTACAACTCCAGCTTAAACAACTTAAAGAATAAAGGAAAACCAAAGTGAGAAGGTTTAAAAAGTAACACCATTGCTAATTCTATTATAAGCTACATGAATCCTCATTTTTATGCAGATTCTACCAAATGGCTGATTATTTTTTACAAAAGTATTTATTGAGCATAATTGGGGCAGCTCTCTTGCCTTATTTCAAATAATGTGCAAGTAACTATTTTCAAGAGAACTAACAAATGAAAAAGGCCAAGTGAACATAAGAAGTAGTAAGCCATTGAGATATATTTCCCTTTCTTAATTCACAGGCTCGAGGAAAGGCTGTAAGCAGACTCTCTTCTCTTTCTGTTTGCACTATTGTTTTCAACACTCCTCTTATTGGGGAATCCATAGAGGGCTTAAGGAATAAAGCAGCATTAATAAAACGACTTTACCATATGTACACTAATTCTTAGTCTGTGTAGAAGACTTTACAGTTTCTCTACTTATCACTTCATTCTCTGCTGATGGTTGCAGCCAGGAACGTTGTCTCATCCTTAGAGAATGAGGTACAGTACTTGCATCTTCAAATCCTTTAACCTGAGGTAAATCAACTAGCAAGTGTTTATTTATTACCTCAAGAAATTTCATTGTTACCGAAGCTATAAACTGTATCTACCGTAAATTCTAACTGGTAAAGTAACCAATGACATGCTTAGAAAAAGATACACCTGCATCATTTTCATTCTTGCCCTAATGAAAAGTGAGATCACTTGGTTAGATGTATTTCATTAAATAACAACCGAGGATTTCTGCAGGAAGATTCAAACTGGAGATTCCTCAATGTAGATAAGAAATTTCAATATCATTATCCTTATTTGGTCCATATCTCAAGACATTAAGCAAGGACTCTCCAAAACCCTCCACACATCCCAGCCACTCAGACAAGTCACTATAAATTTTTCATGTAAATCTTCAAACAATACGCTTGTTAGAAGTGAAAACCCTAAAAGCTACATTGTGACAAAGGGCATTCCACTGAATAAAAATCAGTATCACTGAGGAAAGATTGGGTTCAATTATGTTTAAGAATCTTCAGATAAGGATGTACAAACTGGTGAGGAAAGAGCTCTCTTATGTGACTATCTTTGATATTTTGAACAAGAGGCCATTGAAATATGTATTTAAAGTGGAGGGAACTACAATAACCAGTGGATATCAAAGAGTACTCATTTGGTATATAGAAGACAGGACCTTGGAATGCCAGAGATTTTACCTGTTCAGTCATTTGGTCTCTCATAAACTCTTCTCTCTACAGGGAGTGTAGAAGTTTGGGAAAACCTTTTTAGTTGATGGAAGAGTGTACAAATTCCATGCAAAGCCATTCTTTATGACCGTGTATGCCAACCTGTGTTCATTTTTTGGGAAGTGAGAACCAATTTCAAAACTTGACAAGAAAGTTTCTTATGCATTCTTTAAGGGTATTAGAAATAATGGACTAGGAAAAGGTAGCCAGAGCAGAGCTCTTTCCCTCTGTACTTTGGAGTGAAAGAGTAAGACAAATCCCTATCTGCCAGTAGAAGGTTTCCAAAATTGCATCAGTTTTAGTGCATGATTATATAAAATTATTGACACCCTACAGACACATATCACTTGCAAAGCCCATATATAAGGAACACAGAATGGAGAAATCTACCAAGCATGTGCTAATGAAGGTAGTTTGTTTATAAATAAAGCAATGTCCAGAACTGAGTATCTTTACCCAATATAGCTCAGAGGTAGGTTGTGCTATTATTTCTATAACAGCCTTTGCTGGCAAGTTGACCTAAAATCACACCATATATTTGGACACTGTGTACGAGGTTGTATAAATTTTCTTATACAACCACAAAGCTACTCACAGTTAAACAGAAAGTGAGGTCTCCAGTTAAAGACCTCCAAAAAATATTGTCATAATTATTTATATTGGGAGTGGATAGGCATAGTATCACTTCACTTCAGAAAAGATTACTTTCTTACTGTGCATAATACAATAATGAAATTTTTCTCGAAAAGCAGATAATTCTTATTCAATACAAAGTGAGTAAAGCTGATGGTGTCGATGAAAAATTTGCTCAAGGCAACATTTGTAAACAGCTCTTTTACATAAGCTGTTGATAAGAGAGGTAAATGACAGTTGCTTTTCAAACATTTGCTAGAGCAGTGGAAGCACTGTCACAGCCATAAGAATGTACTGTAATGACTACACAAATATTAACTGTGTAGGCATTTCCCAGTAAATACCTTCTTTCATCATATGGCGTTATATCTCCCTTTTAGCTCTGGAAAGAAATATTTACTCATACATACTACTTTTCAAGATATTGGTTTCAATAAAAGAGTAAAGTTGGCAAGAATTAAGAGATATGGGCTCAACTCCCCCATCCATGGAGTTTCCCATCTATAAGAAACATTCATGAAGAATAATTAGAAGAAACACAAAACCCCTCAGATAATCAGCCCACAGAGAAGCAGGGCTGGAAAGAGCAGTTCAGCTTTTTTAGGATTTAAAGTTTCCAAAATATTGTAAAAATCCTATCTCCCAAAGAAATTTTTATATAATATACAACCAGACGTGAATCAACATTCTGAAAAGAGAGTTGCTGCTTTGCAATATAAGAAGTTTTCAATGGAATCATATGTTAAATAGTATAATCTATTTTGTTACAAAATAGTGCATTTATATAGAGGTAGTGATAACCACCATGTAAAATAAAAATATGTAATAATACAGTATGCACGAAACCAAAAGGAAATAATAAAACTGTAAGAGAAGTATGGGAATTTATACATGAAATACTGTAATGCAACAAACAAATATATCACACAATCGGCCCAACATGAAATAATGTAACAAACAAATATATAACACAATCAGCCCAAAAAACTATGTAAAAGTGAGTGAAGGAACACGATC